>CM042442.1:4858547-4941047 GCA_023631565.1 Gymnocephalus cernua | reverse complement strand
CGTCCTGATGAAACAAGCAAGAAAGAAGCAATTTGTGGAGGCTTTGCAGCTGCAGTATAAATCTGCCAGCGCAGATGATTGGTGGCCATGTTGTACTCACCAGGCAATGTGCAGCCCCCACAGCAGCACTAGCAGCTGGACAGCAAGGTAAAGCACAAACCAGCGGTGGTTCCTCTCACCAACACAGTTCTCAATCCAGGGGCAGTGATGGTCGTAACGCCGGACACAGTGCTGACACGTCTGGCAGTGCTTTGATCTCATTGGCTGCTGCTTGGAATAAAGGTCTTTTTAGATTTAGAGAAACATAAATATATTTTTCTCTTAAAAACGAAACTTTCATGCTATGTGGACTGAAACCCTGTTGTTTTAACACTGGTTAACAGCCAGGCTTGATTTGAACTAGCCCTGGCCAGTGTTCTGTTCTTGGTGTGCAAGAAAACAGCTGCTCTCTGGAAAACAAGTTGTAATGAGATTTCTGAGGCTGGAGAGATCTCATCTGTGTTCAAGCTATGAACACAGATGAGATCTCTCCAGCCTCAGAAAGAACCATCATAAAGAAAAACTGTAATATTGAAGGTTTATGTCAGTTTTTTTTACATGTTTTCAACAAGTATTTTTTTTAAATGTATGATGTGTTTAGAAAGAAATCACAGATTTTGCTTTACCTGGACTTCTTTCTGACTTTTTTTGCTGCTGTCGTATCTGGTAAATTGTTTAGATTTTTGAGTATCACAATAGGAACAATCATGAAAGTATGTCCATTCATAATGGAAGCTGAGGACGAACTGGTACAAAATACACCTGATTTGGTCGTTGTCTTGTGTGAGTCTATTAAAAGACCTGTCAATCGATTTGAGAGTAATATCAGGTTCCAATCTAGTGTTTAGATTTTTCATAGTAGGGTTAAACTTCATATTACATTTGAAACATGGATTGTACTTTTAACCGGCTTGGATCTTACAGAAAGAAGGAAAAGACTAAATACAGACATACAATCAATTCCTGTACACTGCTGTACACAGTGACCTGCCTGCTTAAATAACTCCTGCGCCTGTATCATATGATGTTTTGTGTTCACTGGAAGTGGTACAGGTGCACACTCCTTTTCACAAGACATTATGAATTATATAAATATATAACACAAACCAGGCACCGAAATAAGTCACCGAAAATTTTCGTTCTTATTCGGTCGCGTTACTACCGTTTACGTCAGAACCGGGGACCTATTGGCACCGAGTTTCGGTACCCAACCCTAATCATTAATTAAAACTGAATTACCCTTTAACTCAAGGTCCTTTACTTCATCTGACAGTCACCCCCAGATCTTCCTTTTATTACTTATGTTATCATTTCAAACACATGAATAAAGTTCCATACTCGACAACCGTGAGATGCGGTTTAAAGGCCCTGAAAAGGCTAGTGGGTTTAATGTTTTGTTTAGTCAAACGACTGTTTTCTAAGTCAAGACTGAACCTTCACACTCAAATACAACAAGATGAAAGTATGAAATCAAGCATAGAAATTGACCAAAAAGAAAGTTAAAAAAAGAACGCACCAAAATGCTTGCTCTCAGGACAAGCATTTTAACAGATGTTAAATGTCCTGAGATAACTTCTGTTATGATTTGACACTATAAATAAAACTGAATTGAATCCTGAAAGAACAACCACATGAGCCCATGGCAGCGTGATGATATGGTGTGAAGGGTACCTGCAGCAGACAGTGGCCACAACGGCGCTGTCGAAGTGATTTGGTGGTGGGTGGGATCATGTCCTGCTGCTCCTCAGTCACTCCCAGTGTGAACTGGCAAAACACACGGGACAAACTGGTCAGGGAAGCCACTGCATATTTTCAGTTCAAGCATTTATCATGATCTATTGTGTGTGCTTATTTGTAATTTACAACAGGTCTAATATACCCAGGCCCCATCCACACGAAGACGTATTTTGATGCAAACGCACATCTTTTGCATCGTTTGGGCCGATTGTCCACACGAATCCTGTAAACGCACTGCCCGTAAACGCACTTTTTTGAAACCTGGTCCCAGGGTGAATAAAAAAAAAAAAAAACGGCTCACGTTTGGCCTCGTGTGTACTGTGAAACCGCATAAGTGCGTATCGATGATGTCATCCCCACACACCTCGGCCTCACAGCTCCGCCTTCAACCCAGCTGACGGCTATTATAGCAGGGAGCAATGCTGTTTATAAAGTGGAAGTAGAGAACTTATCAACTAGCTAGCTAATCTGTCTGCTCATCAATTCCTTGAACGGATTATAGTAACTTTTAGCACCGCTTATTGTAGAAAGGCTACTGCAAGAAAAATGTGTAGCTAGATTATCAAAAATACATCGGATCATTCATGTTTGTTTGACTGCCGATGTTAGCTAGCAGAGCTAACGTTTAACGTTAGCTCTGCTAGCTAACATCGGCAGTTAAACGTTAGCTCTGCTACCTAGCGCGCTGCAATCATGTCCGATAGCAGACAGAATTGCAAAATAGAAAGCAATCCAGCAGCACATTATACAATGTAACGTTTTCTAGCAGTGGCCTTTATATAATGAGCAGTGGTGAAAGTTATTAAAGTGTAGTCCATGGCTGTAGAGAACTATGGTATGTTATGAAAGCAATTGACTGAAGGCTGCTCTTCTTTGTTCCATTAATTTCTGTAGCAATAACAGCGCCTCCTACAGGCCTGGCATATGAAGTACCGTGTTGAGTCATTTACAAATGGATTCATGTGTACGTGAATTTTCTTGAACCGAATCCAGGGAAGACGGATACGTTTTCATCCTAACGTCTTCGTGTGGATGGGGCCCCAGACTCCTGGGTCTTTATCAAAAGTTGTTTATCAGAACTGGTGTATGGTATGGTATGGTAATAGCTGAATCAGATTCAGATAGTTTATAGTCATTCAAGCATGTTAAAAACATGAAGGAACAAAATGTGTTACTCAGACTCTTAACTTAAGTAGCCAAACACTACTGCACACTCCTTTTCACAAGACATTATGAATTATATAAACCAACACAAACCACTAACAATGTTAGATTACTCCTAATATTCTATAAGTCTCTTCCCTGGCATACAAATGTAGCCTCCTGACTGCAAAACAGGGATGCATCAAAAGCATGCAACACCTGCATTGCAACACAATACATCTGCAATGGCATGAGGAAGCAGTAAGAGATAATGTCAGCTGAAATCAATAAATTTGTCTCAGGTCAGGGAGCCAATCCTTTTAAAGAAAAATAAACAAAATTGTTATAAGACAACAAATAGTGTATATTTTATATTGTTTTTGTTTGGTTAAGAAAATGATTGCAATGATTTAGAGCTGTAACGATTAGTCAACATTTCACTAATTTTCTGACAATTTAAAGACCAACTGATTAAATCAAGAAAATTATCAGCAGATGAATCATAAATAAAATAACCTTAGTTGCAGCCCTACAATGATAAGTAGTTATTTTTTCTTACACATGCCAGTATCCCTAAACAGGTGTCCCAGACATTATCAGCCTGTTTTTAAACCATCGACATCTACTCAACTGCCTTTATGTTACCAAAGCCGGTCTACGGAAAGCCGTTCCACTCCCCATTCAGCCCCATTGTACCTACTCTGGTTGCAGTTCCACCAGAGTTCCACTGGGGGTGATCACGGTCCAGTGCAAAATGAATGGGACCTTATGGAGCTAGACGGCTAAATTTGTCTCTTTCACCTGATTGTCATTGAGAAATCTCAGATTTGATTGTAGTTTTTGCAAGTTCAACATGGATTATAGGTCAAAAGTTGAATGAACGAGTACTTATGCCCTTTTGATTTATTACAGGTTGAGTCGTTGTTGCCCATACCACGCTAGCATTCTGCTAATGAATGCTGATTGGTCATTGAAGGACTGATTACGATCAGAGATCCCACTTGACGGCATCCGAAGCGGAGCCAGAATGTCAGAGTGAATATTTCGGCGTGGTTGTTAAAACATTAGCAAACCTCTTTCTAGCATGTGTATTGACAGGGAGAGTCTAACCTGTCAGCTGTGTTGTCGCCTTGAGAGAGAGAAAAGGAAGTGACTCAGAGCTCGCCGTAAAACAGTATCTCTGGCCGTATATGTGTATGACGTCATTGACATTTTAAAAGGCTTTTTAGAACAAAAAAGCGACTTTAAAAAAAAATCTAACACCCAGCAGTATGTATTTTCTTTGCCTCCCCTTTCGAATGCAACATTCAAATTACTAGACAAAAAATGATATCCTGAGAAAAGTGGATATTTAGGGGTATAGCTCCATAGAGTCCCATTCATTCTGCACTGGCCTGTGAGCGCCATCTAGTGGAACTCAGAACCCGGAAGTAACGAGGGAGTGGAACTTCTTCCTGTATTAGAAATTCTTTGATGTTACCAAGGGGGCAGGCTTCTTTCCTCAGAGCGAAGCCGCGACGGCGCCATTTTGCTAACCCCTATCCATCACCCCCGTTAGCATCCCATTGACTGCCATTCATTTAGGCGTCACTTTGACAGCCAATAACTTTACATCTGAAGCGTTTAAAGACTTGATTTGTCCATCGTTTATTTCTAAAGAAATGCATAAAAGGCTCCATTACCTTGTACCTCACGTTATGGCTCCGTAGCAGAAGTTTTTATAAAAATAGGCTAAAGATTGTGTCATAACCACGCGACTTACTGTCTCATAGTAGAGGAATTACCGTACAGTACAGGAGAAGCTCGCAGGCAGTTTCGCCTTACATTAGCTGTTTAGTTTAATTACTAATGTTAACTAGCATTTTAGTTAGCAATAATTAGCCTGTGCCTATGTTATCTCCTTACATATACCTACGCTCTCCGTCTCTGATAGATTGGGAGTGATTGAGATTTCTCTTGGCGCAGCTACCAGAAGACTTACAACTTGCAGACACGTTGGTCACGTCACATCTACGGCGGGAAGCTCACTTTGCAGCTGCGCAGTAACGCTCAGTAACACTTAACCATCACCGGAAAAGTGCTGTAAGAGGCTTCACTTGTCTCCGTCAAAAACAGCGGAATAGCTGGGTCCATTTCATATACTGTCATTGGATGTTACCAAGTAGGCTCCTACTCCCAGTCAAACCATTACAGCTGCTTCTTTGACCCGTGACACAAACCATTTTGACAAAGATTTGTGATATGGCTAAGCGATATATGGATTATTCACCTGTATATCACTGTCATCAGACAAAATGAAGCCTGGGTCCATCAGAGAAACGGCGAAATAGAGCAACACCGACACCAGCACCAACAGGACGAAGAGCACAGGCTGGACAAGCTGGCCTGTCTCCTCCTGCTTCCTCAGCTCTAAAAACCAAAAAACAGGAAACTATGCTTTAATTCAGCAATACATAGTCCTGCTGAGAGGTCTCAGGCTCCAAAGGCTTGCCCCAAGGCAAGTTTATTTCATAAATCATGGCTATTAAGTTAATAATGTTAATGCCAATCTGGACAGTAACGTTAGTTTTCTTTCTCAGATAACATCAGGATATTATACATCAATCATTTTTCTTGTCATTTCACATATTGTACATTACTTTAAACCTACAGCTACACATAATGTAATGCTATGTGTTATCATGCAGATGTGTGACAGCCTTACCTGTATCATGTAGGAAGAGTATTAACGTTATGACCCATGTCAAAATCACATGAGCTGTTCTTACCAGAAACCCTGAGCCAAAAACATTTTTGAACATGGTCCTATACTAGCATGTTAGAGCGTCCATCGCTATCTTTAAATGGACCTGGATGTTCGGTTCAGAGTAGCAGGACTGTCAGTGACAGGATAGTCGGTGTGTAACGATAGTAGCGTAAGCTAGCTAATGGCAAAATTATATCCAGCACGTTAACCTAAACAACTATCATTCCTGAAACATCAAATAAGCGTCCTGTCAGAAAGCTAGCGTTAGCTAACGTTAATGTCGCCAGGGCATTAACTAACACTAGCGCTAGCCTGCGACGGTTCAATTCTTTTGGGTTTTTCATTTGTGACTGAGCCAAACGCTGAATTAAATACAAGTAAAAATACACAACATCTGAGTTTAAGCTTGGTTCGTTCTAGCATTCTGCATTTCTTTTTTTGTTGTTGTCGTCCCTGTGCAGTCTCAGCTGTGATTGGCCAGCGCCGGTCACGAGACATTAAACGCTCACTGCCCCGAGATGAACTTACTATTTTTTTTCTTCTTCTCAAAAATGTAAAACATTCTCAAACTTAGCCTGAAAAAGTAGAAAAATAGCTATTGGACCTTTGAAGTTAAAAAGGTAGTCGAGTATGACTTTACTAAAAAGAATGGGAGACGGGGTGAGGTATTTTGATTAACGTTATATTTTTGGTAACAAGTAAAACAAAACAAAACTTATATTAATTCCAAAACTCATTGCTAGTCCCTTATTGTCTTATTTGTTTTAAAGAGAGAATTACATGACAGTTTGATAGTATTATCTTCACAAGTCACATACAGTTCAAACATTTATTTAAACAATTGTGCATTCTTGGGCTGCAGGGTTGCCATCTCCATCCCGTTATCCACTGTACTGGAATCTCTGCTCCTGTCACACAATTAATCAGAGAAATGTTACTGAGACTGCAGCTCTTTGGCCCTTTTTTCATCCAGAATGAAAGGAGTTGGCAGTGTCTTCCCTTTCAGCAGCTGCTCCAGGCCCTGGCAGAACAAGTGAGATGGAGGTTAAATTACACCACCGTATTTGGACAAAATACTAAAGATGTCATTAGTATATTACATTTTCACAATTAATTTGTTTGTTTTTTTATTCAAGGAACAACCTGTTCCTGCTCTATTGAGATGCATCACGATTTGGGAGGGGTCTGAGTCCGTCGGCCATTTTTGGGTGCCTACACTATCGTTTGCCAGGGGCAACATTGTACGAGCGCGCAACACAGAGACGGACCTGAAAATTATTATCACGGTGTTTAAACTTAAGAAAATTAAGAGGAAATGGAGAAAAAGGCAGCAAAAGAAAAGGGACCTTACAGGGAGAAACATACTACCAGCACCAAGCAGAGGTATTTAGAGAAGCTGGCTGATATCAACCACATCGACCCATACAAGCTGCCGGCAGCACAATGGAACAGAGACGGACTCTTTACCACCTTTACCACAAACGAAGCAAGCAGGAAAGGTTAACACGTTGAACATTTGAACAGCATATTAACGTGCGCTTATTGCCTCGTGGGCGCTGATGACCTCATCTGTTGACATTTCCGAATGCCTTCCTACATTTGTTTAATAAAAGCTTTCCACACAATCAAACATAGCTACATGTGTCATTAGTATGAGAAAGAAATGAGATTTTAAGGGTGTCTGGGTTCGGACAGAAAAATTCGGCCCGGTCCGGACTCTAACCTAGGTGGAGATTGTTAATTACTTGGTTTTTGGCATCAGTTATTACACTATGCAAGAATTCAAAAGCATGAACTCCTTGGAAAGCTACGAGACTTTCTGCTGCGGCTCGGTGCAAGACTTGGTCATCTACCAGCCCCAAAACACAGAAGATATTTGTGCTGATAGTTACATTAATGCACTGTTCATTCTAAAGCACCTTAAAGATGTATGGCATCTTATATATTTTACACTGTGTCACACCCTGTCATGTAAATGTGTTAGATGAAGGACATGTTAGTCACGTAAACTAATTTGACATGTCAAAATTTGCACTATACGAAAAAACTGTCACACGTGGTTCCTACGACTTCCACGAAAATCGTGAGGAACCGAATCAGTTTTTTACACAACAGTGTGTTCCAGACATTCTACAATAGTTAATTATCTTGAATCTAGACTATAGAAAAACAGAAGAACCTCCTCTGCTCCCAACACAAACAATGAACACGAGCACCCAAAAATGGCGGAAGGGGGCGGGGCGTTGTGGCATGACGACATCTCCTCATTCTCAATAGGTTTCACCAGTTTAACACTGTAACCCAACAACTACGTTTGGCCTATCTCTACAAAGTGAAACTTTTTTTTTCCCATATCCTTAATGTTTTTATATGAATCTGTGGCCACTTTCATGTCCTCACCTCTCCAAAGTAGGATACCAGTGGTGAAATTTCACATAGTGCTGGATGACTGTCCCCTGCTGATGCACTATGGGGGAAAAAACATTTTTAGATTTCAAGGATAGATTCAGATGTTTTCCAGTCTATATAAATACAACACTCACAAGTGCATATGCCCATTAAAAGAGTTATTGGTTGCTGTGATCATTTCTCCTCTCCAAAGAGGGTATTTTGTAGACACCTACTTGATTTGACTAAGACTGCGGAAGCCACTTATTAGCTTTGGCTCAATTTCAGAATGTATTTTTGCGGAATGAAGACCATGGATTTTGATGCTCATTTCTTACAGTGTTACAGGGATCTCTTCAAGGCTATTATGGCCAGGAGGAATCATTACTGTACAGCCACCAATAACTCTTCCTTAAATGTCAAGGTAAACAGGCAAATGCATATATTCAGTTGTATATTTTCATTTTTAAACAACAACAACTACTACTACTACTACTACTACTACTACTACTACTACTACTACTACTACTACTACTACTACTACTACTACTACTACTACTACTACATCCAAGTAAATCCTACACATATATATTATTTTCTATTTGTACCATAATGCATTCTGGTTTGAAGGGGTTTTATGTTGAAATGTTAACAATACGTTGTATTTGTTTTTTTGTGTGTTGAATGGTAAATTTTATATTTGTAACCTTTATGTACTTATTTTATTTTGTGTCAGCACTAGGAGTGTTTATTAGGGCCCGAGCGCCGACAGCGGCGAAGGCCCTATTGAAACTGAAGGAATTATTATTATTATTCCTCCGCGCAATGAATTGCCTTTTTGAGGGGCTTAACATATTCAAAAACTCACCAAATTTGGCAGTCTGGTGAAAATGTACGTATTTTAAGGGTTTCGGGAATAGGCGCCCCCCTACAAAGTTAAAAAAATTGAGCCCCTGCAGTACGTTTAACATACTAACAAAACTTGGTACACATATGTAGCTTGTCAAGACGTACAGAAAACATCATCGGAGCCATACCCGTAACCCAACAGGAAGTCCGCCATTTTGAATTGAAAGTTCGAAATTAGTGCGATTTTGGCTATTTCCACATGTCGTACTTTAACGAACTCCTCCTAGAGATTTCATCCAATCAACTTCAAATTTGGTCTGTGCCATCTTAAGACGTTAAAGATGAAAAGTTGTTAAAAGAAAAACTTTTCGTCATAGGGCATGGCCGTGGCGAGGCAGCCGTTTTGTGCGTTTCGCCTTCGAAACAGGAAGTGGGTGTAACTCAAGCGTACATTGTCCAATTAGCCTTTCGCCGAGCCCCGCCCCCCTTAGTTACTGTTGCTACGTCCGACAAACAAATGGTCAAACACGACCAGCGCGACAGATTGCCATGACGGGAAGAGGTATACCCGTGCGTGTCAGTGACCTTTTTTGGAGCAATACCTCTGCGATATCCTCCAGATCGAGGCAAAAGGGGTTACAGTATGCAGTGGAGGGATATATTCAAAATATAAAAATACAAAATGAAGAAGACACGACTACAATCGAGGCTAATGCTTACCGGTCACTTGATGCATTCTTCTTCAACTACTATATTATGTGCCAGTGATTCTTATTTTGTTCTATTGTTTGGTTCACGGTGTTGAGCAAGTTACTTTAACATTGTAAACTGCCGAAAAATAAAGTTGGGGAGCTCAAAGACCCAACACAACAGCAGCTAATGTAGCTAGCGTTAGCTAACATGTTAACTAATGTTGGCTAAAGCTAAAGGGCTCGTTAAACTTAGCTTAGAGAGTAGGTTAACATTCTGGCAATGATATTTAACATTCTGGCAATGATATCCATGGTAATCATAACTTTGGTCCAATTTGTGTTCTTGCCTCTAGTTAGTAGATCTAGACAACACGGTCCTAACTAGTGAGCGGTTAGCCTTACCTTTGAGCAGACGTATTTATGCTTCGTAATGTTAGACACATTTAACTGGAAGTGGGGCCGTCCACACTGTTTTATCCGTTGCAGGCACCGCTCACGTTTTTTTTTCGGCTTTGGGAATGGAAAGAACACAACTCCTCCAGACAATCTCTCGGGGTATCTAGTGTCCGATTTACAAACGCCGTGGGCGCACCGCTTCACCATCTTGCTTGGAGTCAATGTTTGTCGGACCTGCTCACAGTAACGGTTGCTATGATGTGTGATTGGACAATAGCCGTTTTGGGGGAGGGGCCGGCGAAAGGTCAATTGGAAACTTTTCACGATTCATAAGAGTCCAACCCTGACGACAACTGCAGGCCGATATTGGCTCAAAGTCATAGCGCCCCCTAGTGGCAACAGGAAGTAGGTCTAAAAGTCAAGGTGCTATACTTTAACGAACTCCTAGAAATTTCATCGGATGGACTTCAAATTTGGTCTGTACCATCACAACACCTTACCGATGAAAAGTTATTAAAAGAAAAACTTTTTGTCAAACGGTGTGGGCGTGGAGTAGCGGCCATTTTGAGCATTTATTGATGAATGAAGAAGTTGTTGTAACTTTAGTGTACATTGTCATATCCGCCCGAAATTTTTCACGTTTGACAAGGGTCCAGTATAGCGCCCCCCACTGGCAACAGGAAATCTGCCTTATATGACAAACATCATCCGATTTTCACGAAACTTATAATATGTGGTCTATATGTGATACTGAGCTGCTCCCTATACTTTAATCACGCCCACTTACTCAGGCCACGCCCCTTTTCATACTATTTGAACTGTTTAAGTTCCTTCTTCATTGGTGATGGTTTGGCCCGCCCCCTATGCTTTGGCCACGCCCCCTTTCACAAATAATTGTACGACATTGAGTGTTGTGTGAGGTATCGTTGAACTCAGCAGGGAGTTCCCTTTTCATTGGTGACGATTTGCAATGTCTGAGTGCCACGCAGATGCACGGTCGCAAGGAGCGCCGTCCGCCAGTAACCCCGACGCGCACAGAGGCGCGAGGGCCCGTCCAACACTGCTTGCAGCTTTAATTTAAAATGTGTCTGAATAATCCTATAATGGCCAGACACAATCGCTCTATCACCCACTCCCCACACACACATGCCGGCTCGACACACACACCAGCGCACAAGTATAAACATCAGGCCACTTACGTAGGCTACGACGAATGCTCTGCGTGGAGCCTCTGCACAACCATAAAATGGCCTTTACACTACCACCACATGGCAACAGTAAGAATTATGCTTACTGTTGTAGTTGTTTAAGTGAGGTTATTGATCCCGCAAGGGGAAATTACATTTTTTCACTCTGTTGTTATTACACACATTACACACAGGCCCAAAATACACACACGCACAATAATATATATAACCTATACAAATGGAGATATGTCAGAGTGAGCGGGCTGCCCAAGCAGTTGGGGGTTCAGTGCCTTGCTCAGGGCCACCTTAGCAGTGCCCAGGAGGTTAACTGGCACCTCTCCAGCTACCAGTCCACAATCCGTACAGTGAATGTATAATGGATGTTTATTGATTGACGTGCTATTGCAAATTCCTTGCAAGTGAAAACGTACTTGGCAAAAATCTGATTCTGACTGATTATACATCAGTATTGCTAAAGTTAAATAAATGCTGTTGTACTTTTAAAAAGCAGTTGTCTGTGATTGTGCATATATGTTATATATAATATAATAACCTTTTTCTAATTTCTGATGCCTTTTTTCAGTCTGTTTTTCATCCCTTAGGGCCCGTGATCTGCTTGTATCTGTCTTTCAATAATCAATAAAAAAATGTTTGCATTTCTTTTTGTGTGAGGATCAAATAAACAAGATAACATGTTAATTAGTGAGCTAGAGGTGCTGGTATGCTGTTTTAAAACTATAAACAGAGCCAGGCTGGCTGTTTCATGTCTTAATGCTAAGCTAGGCTAATTGACTGCTGGCTCCAGCTCCATATTCAGTGTACCGACTTGAGAGTGGCATCTCCTCATCTAACTGTTGGCTTAAAAGTGTATTCCCCAAAATGTTAAAACTATTCTTCTAATGTAATAATGTGATGAAATAGGATTTTGTAGCAGTTGGGAATGTATCAAATTAACCTTTTCGACCTTTCTATTTGGGTCTAAGAATTGAGCAAATTTGTGATTGTGGGCTATGTTAATAAAATGTACTTGACTTTCTCACAGTAAACATTATACCATGAAATAAAGTTCTGACATTATCTGTTACTGCAGGGTGTATATAGTAAAACTGACCTGGCTGTAAGAGGAAGGTTATTCCCATGTTCATCCAACAGCGTGGCTCCTGCAGCCGTGGCCCAGCGGCAGTGTTGAGCCAGCAAAGAGTTTCTGGCTGTGGTTGGGTTGTCTGTGGCTGCTCCATCTGCATTTTTTAGTGGGGAAAACTCATCCTCCCTCACAACCTCAAACACAACAAAGTTCCTTCCAAAGACAGACAGTACATATTTGAATTAGCTGTAGAGACACTGTTGAGACACAATGATGTAATGTCATTTTATGTAGAGTAAAACAACAGATGACAATAGCTGAAGACACAATATAATAATCAACAATACCTTGAGAATGGAAATACATCAAAAACAAATTTTTCCATCTTAATGCCATTGGGTTGGATGGGTTTGACTTGATTGCCACACAAGTCCACAAAGGGAACTTTCTTCAACGCAACATGTTGTTCCAGTTGGCCTTTAAATTTCCTGTAAGATAAAAAATATATATACAGTATATATTAGCCTTGGGCCATATATCTGTGTCCCATTAATCTGGCCAATATTTTTTAAATAATATATTAGGGACCAAAGTGTTAATGAAGAGCAAACTTTGGCCCTATGGTGGTGCTACAGAGTAGGTCAGGGATCTGCTGGGGACCATGAATATCCAAAGAATGAATGTTAGTCTGTCCAGTTGTAAAGGTTAATTGAAAAATATTTTGCTCTGGACCAAAATGTTGGATGGACAGACTAACATAACACTGGTTTTACACCAAAGGTTATTACAGACTTAGGTATGGATTGACAATGTCACACCATCTGGCAGAATGTAGTGCTCTGAAGGTGTCATGAGTCTCCTAGACTACATTTTGTATATTCTTCCTTGATAATGACATTCTGTATGGAAGTAAATGAACGACAAAATAACTGAGTAGAATATTATTAGGTCTGCGTTTTGAACAGGCACTGTACTAGTATAGCCAATAACTAACTAACTAACTAACTAACTAACTAACTAACTAACTAACTAACTAACTAATAACTAAATTTGACAGAGAATATTAGAGGATGGTTAGTAAGTGGTCAGTAACATAATAGTAATAGTTCACTGGATAATAGTCACAAGCCATACACCAGCTGGTTAGCAAACAAAAAGGAAACTCGCTATCACTCTTAAACCTACAATATTACACTATATGCAAACCATACAGCTCGGCATACTTCAGTAACTAAGAAGACAGGGAATATGACAATTCCCTTTTAACACATCTGCTGCTTTTCAGAATGCTTAAAAGGACACTTCCACAACACCTAGCAGCTGTGGTATTATGGTGTTGGGGATTGCTGATATATTTATTAAAACAGCTACATGATTTACTAAATCACCTAATTCACCACCCATACAGTACTTTTAGCGATGGATTCATCTACATTTGGTGCTCTATAGTGAGTATTTGGAGCAGCAGGTGTATGCAGTGTGGAATTGAGTCAAACTAAACAACTAGTGTGTGTGTTCATGGTAATGAAAGAACATATCACCCACAGTGTGGACCATTAATGTGCTTTTAATAGTTATTGGATAACAATGGAGCTCTATGGCACAGAGAATAAGATAAATTAGCTTTGAAAACACACAATACTTGTTAGTAGTATACATTCATTGTTGGTTTGGGTTTGCACATGGGATTTGTTGACAATATTAAAAATACAGAATGTCACCAACTTTTTTAAGTCAGCATATCAGAGAAATGTTCAGTGTCAAATCTCCTCCATCAGACCTCCAAAAGACCAGTTAATGCAGATTTAAAGGAACACGCCAACTTATTGGGACATTAGCTTATTCACCGTATCCCCCAGAGTTAGACAAGTCGATACATACCCTTCTCATCTCCATGCGTGTTGTAACTGTCCGACGGCCCCACCGGTAGGCGAAGCATTGCTACTCTGCTCTCGGCTTCTCAGGTGCTGCAAGCATATCACTCCGCCCAAGTAGCAGAAGTAGCACTGCTTCGCCTTTCTGAGTATATAGTTCCCAGTTTATATACAGTTAGAAGATGGCTGTGTCTCAAGTGACCTTGTTATTTGTACACACTGTGACTATACAAATCACAACATGTAAATAGGAACATGTTGGCGTTATTTTGTCACTTATTCGGAGCAGTAGGCTAGTTGGAGCCGGTTACCTCCAGGATCTGTGCTAGGCTAAGTTACCGGTGGGGCCGTCAGACAGAGTTACAACATGCACGGAGATGAGCAGGGTATGTATCGACTTGTCTAACTCTCAGGGTTACGGTGAATAAGCTAATGTCCCAATAAGTTGCTGTGTTCCTTTAACTTGACAAAACATGACCCTTAAGGGCCTATCCTGTTAAACTTTGAAAGTCAGTATGTCGTCTATATACTTCCATGAACTGCCTCTCACCCTCTAGTCTGTAGTGTTTTTTTACTCAAATCAGTCTGATTTCACTTACTGTGACTCATATGTACTGTGCTGTCAGAGGGATCGTACCAACAAATATGTGACAGTAAAGTCTCTTACTCTGCTACATCCTGCAGGAAAGCCCTGGTGAAGAAGTGATTGCAGATGTTTCCAGCACTGTACACCAACTCCCCTCCAGGTCCTCGGAGCTCAGCTGTCTCTGGTTGGATCTCGCTGTACTCCACCACCTGGGAGATGCCTCGCACCCTGCAAACAATGCCCACTGGCTCAGCAGGGTACGCCTTCTCCACCACCTGACATGATAGAGATAAAAGGCCAGATGGAAACACACATCACAATTTAGAATTTTTCTCATCCCAGATTTTTATTTTATTTCATTCGACCCCTGTGACATTTATTGTTACTAGCCCTACCGCACCTGACGCCAACCTCACCCTAACCCCTATGCCATGATTTCAACCCCATTTCCCATCCCACCCCAAGCAATGAAACAAGACTTGTAGAAAAAGGTAAGCATGGTTGAACCTGATCAGAGCCTGGAGGGCAAAAATATATGCATGCACAGAAATATACAGTATATGCAGCGTATGAAAGGCTGGGATCATTGTTTTATTCACCCACCCCTAAAACCTAACTGGCATCTTTTAAATATTTAAAAAAAATATGTGTTATCATTAGAGGAGTTTTAAATAGATTTTTTACTTGTGCATGTGCAGCACAAACTATCCTTGGGATGTAGACTGACCTTCTCTTAGCCTATCATTAAAGGTAAGCCCAGCCATCCGAAAGGTAGATCAAAAGCTCTGCCTTCCGGCATACCCCCCGCTTTACCACAACAGTCCAGCCTGCAACCTCCGCAAGCAGCACCAATCCACTTGTCGAACACTTGCTTCATTTCATCCTCATGAACAAGACCCACAAGATACTTGAACGCCTTCCCTTGGGGCAGCAACTCACTCCCAACCCGGATGGAGCAATCAACCGTTTTCCGGCAGAGAACCAAGACATAGAGCAGCTGCATCTCATGTTGATTGCTTCACACTCGACTGCAAACAGCCCCAGTGCATGCTGAAGGTCACGGTCTAATGAAGCCAACAGAACCATATCATCTACAAATGCTTGCTCGCCAGCCGGCCTGTCATCCTGGGACGCCCCGCTGGTCCGCTGGCACGCGCACACACACACACACACACACACACACACACACACACACACACACACACACACACACACACACACACACACACACACACACACACACACACACACACACACACACACACACACACACACACACACACACACGTTTCTCTTTGGGAGACTTGTTTAAATTATGACATAGATTTAGACATCAGATTTAGTAAATAGTTTGGCGTATTTCTCTTCTGATTTTAATTAAGACCGTTGCTGTGCTTGCATCACTCCCTTACCCCTCCTACCAGTCCCTGTGGTCACTTGGCCAGTGCAAATGCAAATGGAAAAAAAGATTTATTTTTGTTTTTTGTCTGTGTTTCTCTGTTATGTACTCCAGCCTAGTCTTTAAACGCCGCCGTTCAAACTCCTTATGAGGATCCCAGCAAGACACAACAGGAACATTGTGATGGCCTCCTCCATCATGCTGCTCTGTTGTTGTATGTGGTGCTAAGGTCTAGTGACGATGCTATGAAGACTTACCCCTCCTACCAGTCCCTGTGGCCACTTGGCTGGTGGGAATGCAAATGGTAAAAAGGATTTTGGGGGAGAGTAGTTCTTAGAACTGCTTAGAAGTGTACTTTTCCCCTAAAAAGTACAAGTACTATCCGGTGGGAAAACGCCTATAGAATGGAGAGACAATTCTGAGGTCCCCATACCAAACACTCTCCTCCCCCCGGTTGCAATTGAGATCGTTTCAACAGAAACGGTGACAAGGGAACACCCTGGGAGAGTCCAACTTTGTTCTGAGAATAAGGACCAGATGGCTTGTAGCAACGACCACGGTACCCCATACTCCCACAGGACACAGTCAGAAGCCTTCGCCAAGTCCTCAAAACACACATAGACTGGATGGTCAAACTCCCATGTTCCTGTGGAACATTTTTGGGTTTACACTGCAGTCTGTCCGGAAGTCTCCCCCACCATCTGATCCAACTCACCACTAGGTGGTGATCAGTTGACAGCTCTGCTCCTCTCTTCACCCGAGTGTCCAAGATCATAGTCAACGGTCACAGATGATTTGTGATTATATGTCCCCAAACTCGATCACTGGGGGATTTGTTTTTTTTTTTGTAAATTATAGTGTGGTCTAGACCTACTCTATCTGTAAAGTGTCTTGAGATAACTCCTGTTATGATTTGATACTATAAATAAAATTGAATTGAATTGATCTTTGGCCTAAGGGGTTTTGGTATGAAGTACACTTATGGATCACCCTTTGCTTGGACATGGTGTTTGTTATGGCCAATTCATGACTGGCACAGAAGCTTAATAACAACATAACTAGTTGGTAGCCCTCCACCTCCCCCACTAGCTTTGCTACCTTCCCTGCCAGAGGATGTTCCACTACCCTAAAACCAGTCTTCCATGCCATAGGTCACGCTCTTCTTCCACAGGTAGCTTGACTGTTACCAAGACATGTACAGCTTCCTTTATACACAACACCTTGTGCCTGCAAAACCGGAGCTTTCTGGTACAGTGTCAACTCAGACATTATGGGATTAAGTTGATTATGAAGGACAGTCCGACAACTGATCTAAAACATATAGGTCTGCAGCATAACCTGATACAATTTATATTTAGTGTCGGAGCACTGCCTGTCGGTCGGCGAAGGCCCTATTTAAACTGTTCCTGTTATTATTTTTCTTAGTCCAAATTAATCGCAATTTTGAGGGCCTAAACATGCTCGAGAACTTATGAAACCCGGCCACTTATCAGAAATGGTAAAAAGTTAATAGTAAAAGTTCTGATTGGGCCCGTTAATCACTGCTTGCAGCTTAATTATTTCAGTTATTCACAATCTGTGCCTGTGTACAGTTAATTCAATTCAATTTTATATATAGCATCAAATCACAACAGGAGTTATCTCAGGACACTTTACAGATAGAGTGGGTCTAGACCACACTCTATAATTTACAAAGACCCAACAATTTCCCATGAGCAAGCATTTGGTGCAACAGTGCCGAGGAAAAACTTCCTTTTAGGAAGAAACCTCAGACAGACCCAGGCTCTAGGAGATCAGGTTACCCCAAGTGGCTGTAATAACAGTTTATTTAACAGCTCTTGATTTCAAATAAGAGAAAGTCTTTTTTTCTCAATATTCATTTGCCATAACATAACAATAGGCTACCTATTTTATAAACTTTCCTTGCTTTGCGAGAGCGAGGTGGGAAGATTGATATCATTCTCATGTTTGTGTTTTAAGTACAGAGCTGGAGTCAAAGCAAGTGGACATATCCGAGAAGAAAGACTTGAAGCAGGGGCAAACAGCTAGCCTGGTTCTGTCCAAAAATACATCTACCAGCACCTCTAAAGCTCATTAGCACATTTTCTTTAATATGTACACAAACAGCTTTGAATTTAATGTACAGGCATGATGGTAATATTCTCATCTAGCTCTCAGAAAGAAAGCAAATGTTGAGCTATTCCTTTAAGGGACTCTTTTATATCTACTGAATGATATTACTCTACGGACAAGCCCGGGCCCTGTGTATTAAATCCTTCTTCAATTTATGTTGTGATAGGTAATAGAAAAAGAACGATAAATCCGCTAAGTAAGAACAAGCACTTATCAGCAAACCTCGCAAAGCATTCATTCCTCGTCCGCCAACGCCTATACCAAAAATTGAGACAGATAAATATTTTAACACACTAACACTAGCTTTACTAAACGTCAGGTCTTTGGCAGGAAAATCATTTTTAATCAATGATTTTATTATTAAGCACAATCTTGATTTTATGTTTTTAACTGAAACCTGGTTGGACCATAATAACAGTGGTGCTGTTCTCATTGAGTCAGCTCCCCCTAACTTCAGTTTAATGAGTGAGCATAGAGTGAATAAGAAAGGAGGTGGAGTAGCCATTTTGTATAATGACTCATTCCATTGTACTCAAATATCTTATGGAAATTTTGCTTCTTTTGAATATGTGACTCTTCAGCTAAAGTCCACCCCCCGAGCTATATTTCTAAATATCTACAGACCACCGAAATACTGTGCAGCTTTCTTCGATGACTTTACTAAACTGCTATCTATAATCTGTATTGACTTTGACTGTGTAATTATTGCTGGTGATTTTAACATTCATGTGGACAACCTGCAGGATAGAGGGACCAAAGAACTGTGTTGTGTTTTTGAGAACTATGGACTGACTCAGCATGTGACGGAACCCACGCACAATAAGGGGCACACTCTGGACTTGATTATCTCCAAGGGTTTGAACATTTCCAAGGTTGTGGTGACTGACGTTGCTCTCTCTGATCATTCATGTGTTTTCTTTAACGGCACTATCTCGGTGCCCAAAAGTGTCCAAACTAAGGTAATCAGAAAACGGTATATCACTGAAAACACCAGTGAAAGATTCATTCAGCTTTTCTCCTCCACACCCGCCCTCACTGGGGTCTCAGTCAATGAGCTTGTAGATAATTTCAATTTTAAAATTACAAATGTTATTGATGCCATTGCTCCCACTAAGGTCAAAGATGTCTGTAGTAAGAAAAGATCTCCATGGAGAAATGTCATACGGGTAAGAACAGAAAAAACAGAGTGTCGAAAAGCTGAACGCAGGTGGCAATAAAACTAATCTCCAGGTTCACTATAACACCTATAAAGAAAGACTTCACATTTATAATTTGGAACTGAGGAATGCTAGGTGGTCCTTCTTCTCTGACATTATCGCCAGAAACAATAATAATTCACGTGCTCTGTTTGCTACTGTTGATAGGTTAACAAACCCTCCAGTACCAGTAGCATCTGAACTTTTATCTACCAAGGCCTGCAATGATTTTGCCTCCTTTTTCGAAGACAAATTCAGAAAATTAGACTAACTGTCAGTGCCTCCATATCATGTAAGGGATATGTGTTGCCACACTGTCCAGGCAAAACAAATTCCAATATCACACAATTTCATATGATCAACCATAAAAACCTGGAGGACATTATACAACATCTGAAAACCTCCTCCTGTTGCTTTGATATTCTACCAACAGGCCTTTTCAAAAATGTTTCAAATTGTATGTCTTCTGATCTTTTACAGATTGTAAACACGTCTCTACTCTCAGGTATCTTCCCAAAGGCCCTGAAAACTGCAGTCATCAAGCCACTTTAAAAAAAGAACAATCTAGACACGGCATTACTGAGCAACTATAGGCCGATATCTAACCTTCCATTCTTAAGTAAAATCATTGAAAAAGCGGTTTTTCAACAACTCAACCTTTTCTTGTCACTAAACAATGATTTTGATGCCTTCCAGTCAGGTTTTTGACCACACCACAGCACTGAGACAGCTCTTGTTAAAGTATTTAATGACATCCACTTAAACACAGACAGTGGCAAAACTGCAGTCTTAGTATTACTTGATCTCAGTGCTGCATTTGACACGGTCGACCATGACATATTACTACACCGATTAGAAAACTGGGTTGGCCTTTCTGGCTCAGTCCTAAACTGGTTTAAATCCTATTTAAAGAATAGGGACTACTTTGTATCTATAGGTAATTATACATCTGAGCATACAAATATGACGTGCGGAGTTCCCCAAGGCTCCGTTCTGGGGCCTCTTCTGTTTAACATCTACATGCTTCCACTGTGGGGGAAGGAGCCGGAACTTGTGTGTGAGGTGGAGCGCTACCAGTTGGATCTGGTGGGGCTTACCTCTACGCATAGTCTCGGTTCTGGAACCGTACTCCTGGAGAGGGGTTGGACTCTTTTCTTCTCCGGAGTTGCCCAGGGTGTGAGGCGCCAGGCGGGTGTGGGGATACTCACAAGTCCCCGGCTGAGCGCCGCAACGTTGGAGTTTACCCCGGTGGACGAGAGGGTCGCCTCCCTACGCCTGCGGGTTGTTGGGGGGAAAACTCTGACTGTTGTTTGTGCATATGCACCAAACAAGAGTTCAGAGTATTCGGCCTTCTTGGAGACCTTGAATGGAGTCCTGTATGGGGCTCCGGAGGGGGACTCCATAGTTCTGCTGGGGGACTTCAACGCACATGTGGGCAATGACGGAGACACATGGAGAGGCGTGATTGGGAGGAACGGCCTCCCTAATCTAAACCAGAGTGGTTGTCTGTTATTGGACTTCTGTGCTAGTCATGGATTGTCTATAACAAACACCATGTTCGAACATAAGGATGCTCATAAGTGTACTTGGTACCAGAGCACCCTAGGCCGAAGGTCAATGATCGATTTTATAATCGTTTCATCTGATCTGAGGCCGTATGTTTTGGACACTCGGGTGAAGAGAGGGGCGGAGGTGTCAACTGATCACCATCTGGTGGTGAGTTGGGTCAGGGGGTGGGGGAAGACTCTGGACAGACCTGGTAAGCCCAAACGGGTGGTGCGGGTAAATTGGGAACGTCTGGAGGATGCTCCTGTCCGACAAACCTTCAACTCACACCTCCGGCGGAGCTTTTCGTGCATCCCTGTGGAGGCTGGGGGCATTGAACCTGAGTGGACAATGTTCAAAGTTTCCATTGCTGAAGCTGCGGCAGGGAGCTGTGGTCTTAGGGTCTTAGGTGCCTCAAGGGGCGGTAACCCTCGAACACCGTGGTGGACACCGGTGGTCAGGGAAGCCGTCCGACTGAAGAAGGAGTCTTTCCGGGATATGTTATCCCAGAGGACTCCGGAGGCAGTTGCAAGGTACCGAAGGGCCCGAAGGACTGCAGCCTCTGCCGTGAAAGAGGCAAAGCAGCGGGTGTGGGAGAAGTTCGGAGAAGACATGGAGAAGGACTTTCGGTCGGCACCAAGGCGCTTCTGGAAAACCGTCCGCCACCTCAGAAGGAGGAAGCGGGGAACCATCCAAGCTGTGTACAGTAAGGGTGGGACGTTGCTGACCTCAACTGAAGAGGTAATAGGGCGGTGGAAGGAGCACTTTGAGGAACTCCTAAATCCAGCTGATACACCCTCTTTGTTAGAGGCAGAGCTGGAGGATGACGGGGGATTGTCGTCAATTTCCCTGGTGGAGGTCACTGAGGTAGTCAAACAACTCCACAGTGGCAAAGCCCCAGGGATTGATGAGATCCGTCCAGAAATGCTGAAAGCTCTGGGTGTGGAGGGGCTGTCTTGGTTGACACGCCTACTCAACATTGCGTGGAAGTCTGGGACAGTGCCAAAGGAGTGGCAGACCGGGGTGGTGGTTCCCCTGTTCAAAAAAGGGGGACCAGAGGGTGTGTACCAATTACAGGGGTATCACACTTCTCAGCCTCCCTGGTAAAGTCTACTCCAAGGTGCTGGAAAGGAGGGTTCGGCCGATAGTCGAACCTCAGGTTGAAGAGGAACAATGCGGATTCCGTCCTGGTCGTGGAACAACGGATCAGCTCTTTACTCTAGCAAGGATCCTGGAGGGAGCCTGGGAGTATGCCCATCCAGTCCACATGTGTTTTGTGGATCTGGAGAAGGCATATGACCGGGTCCCCCGGGAGACTTTGTGGGAGGTGCTGCGGGAGTATGGGGTGAGGGGGTCCCTTCTCAGGGCCATCCAATATCTGTATGACCAAAGCGAGAGCTGTGTCCGGGTTCTCGGCAGTAAGTCGGACACGTTCCAGGTGAGGGTTGGCCTCCGCCAGGGCTGCGCTTTATCACCAATCCTGTTCGTAGTATTTATGGACAGGATATCGAGGCGTAGTCGTGGTAGGGAGGGGTTGCAGTTCGGTGGGCTGGGGATCTCATCGCTGCTCTTTGCAGATGATGTGGTCCTGATGGCATCATAGGCCTGTGACCTTCAGCACTCACTGGATCGGTTTGCAGCCGAGTGTGAAGCGGCTGGGATGAGGATCACCACTTCTAAATCTGAGGCCATGGTTCTCAGCAGGAAACCGATGGAGTGCCTTCTCCAGGTAGGGAATGAGTCCTTACCCCAAGTGAAGGAGTTTAAGTACCTTGGGGTCTTGTTCGCGAGTGAGGGGACAATGGAGCGGGAGATTGGTCGGAGAATCTGCGCAGCAGGGGCGGTATTACATTAAATTTATCGCACCGTTGTGACGAAAAGAGAGCTGAGCCAGAAGGCAAAGCTCTCGATCTACCGGTCAGTTTTCGTTCCTACCCTCACCTATGGTCATGAAGGCTGGGTCATGACCGAAACAACGAGATCCAGGGTACAAGCGGCCGAAATGGGTTTCCTCAGGAGGGTGGCTGGCGTCTCCCTTAGAGATAGGGTGAGAAGCTCAGTCATCCGTGAGGAGCTCGGAGTAGAGCCGCTGCTCCTTCACGTCGAAAGGAGCCAGTTGAGGTGGTTCGGGCATCTGGTAAGGATGCCCCCTGTGCGCCTCCCTAGGGAGGTGTTCCAGGCACGTCCAGCTGGGAGGAGGCCTCGGGGAAGACCCAGGACTAGGTGGAGGGATTACATCTCCAACCTGGCCTGGGAACGCCTCGGGATCCCCCAGTCAGAGCTGGTTAATGTGGCTCGGGAAAGGGAAGTTTGGGGTCCCCTGCTGGAGCTGTTCCCCCCGCGACCCGACCACGGATAAGCGGACGACGATGGATGGATGGATGGATGGATGGATGCTTCCACTGGCTCAGATTATGGAAAACAACAAAATAAGTTACCACAGTTATGCGGACGACACACAAATTTACATAACCTTATCGCCAGGAGACTATAGTCCTATACAAACACTGACTAAGTGCATTGAACAAATTAATTACTGGATGTGCCAGAACTTTCTTAAATTAAATGAAGAAAAAACTGAGGTGGTTGTTTTTGGAGCAAAAGAGGAACGATTAAAAGTCAGCGCTCAGCTTCAAACGACAATGTTAAAAACAACAGACAAAGCCAGAAATCTTGGTGTAATTATGGACTCAGACCTGAATTTCAACAGCCACATTAAGACAATTACAAAGTCATCCTATTACCACCTTAAGAATATATCAAGGGTAAAGGGACTTATGTCTCAGCAGGACTTGGAAAAACTTGTCCATGCTTTTATCTTCAGTAGACTGGACTACTGTAACGGTGTCTTTACAGGTCTCCCTAAAAAATCAATCAGACAGTTGCAGCTGATTCAGAACGCTGCTGCTCGAGTCCTCACTAAGACCAAGAAAGTGGATCACATCACTCCAGTTCTGAAGTCTTTACACTGGCTTCCTGTGCCTCAGAGAGTTGATTTCAAAATACTTTTGCTAGTTTATAAATCATTAAACGGTTTAGGTCCAAAATACATTTCTGACCTGCTAGTCAACTACGAACCACCCAGACCTCTCAGGTCGTCTGGGACAGGTCTGCTTTCTGTCCCCAGGGTCAGAACTAAACAGGGAGAAGCAGCATTTAGTTTCTATGCTCCACACATCTGGAACCAACTTCCAGAAAATTGCAGGTCCGCTGCAACTCTGTTCTTTTAAATCAAGGCTGAAGACCTTTCTTTTTGATGTTGCCTTTTGCTAAATGACTATCCATTTCTTATGCTTTCGTTGCTTATTTTATCTGCTTTTATATAACTGTTTTTAACTGCTCTTTAATGTTTAATTTCTTATACTGCACTGTAACTTTGATTATTGTATTTTGATTGTCTTCATGTAAAGCACTTTGAATTGCCCTGTTGCTGAAAAGTGCTATACAAATAAAGCTGCCTTGCCTTGCCTTACCTTGGCTCCGCAGTCAGCTCCTTTGCTTACACAGAACCCAATAAACACGGGGTCAGCCATTTTGACCAGGATGTTGTCTACACAGTACACATGCAGGTACTCCACTCCTCTCTTCTTCATGTCCTCCAGCACCTTGTTGTCCACCAACGCCTGGTACAGACCACCATTCCCATCTGACAGAGAGTGGAGAGGTTTTGAAACATGGTGCACTACCTCAAACTATCCTGAACACACATCAGTGGCAATAGGTGAAACCATAGTGGTTTTACTGATATTTGTGTCTGGATCTTCTGTAGGAGCTGATGTGCACCTACCTGGGGCCATGGCTAACTTCCCTTTCCCCTGCAGGATGACCTTTCCATCAAATGTCACTGCTGGGATCATCCTTTGCTCAAACATAACAATTTTTGATGGCTCCAGACCAAAGTAGTTGTTCTCCTTGAAGAACTTCTCAGTGGGTGCCAGAGTGAACTCGCTGGTCATTATGTACCTGAAGAGTTGCAATAGTACAGACAAGGTGTTAAAATCTTAAAGTTATTACTCTCTATAATCTTGTCGACATTATTTATCTTAAAATTTCTGCAAGCTTATCCATAGAGACAAAAACAGTCATGTTTTTAATCACATAACATTATTTAAAATATTTTTGTATCTTCAATGGATCACATGACTACTTCTATGTGAAAGTGGTCACTCGTAGTAACAAATACACAAATAATCAACTCTGCAGTTCCCTTTAGCGCCACATAGCTTTTAAGCATCAGCTCACTGTTGGCAAATGTAGTGTTTTGGTTTAGTCTCACTGCTGTCATCAACCTTGTTACCAGCAGCAAGCAGCTGTTTTCAGCAAAAAAAAACTGATAAATTCACTGTCCAGCACCAAACAGCAGACAGACAGTTAGCAACTAGCTGGTAAACATACAGCATGTCTGTCCTCCAAAGGCAGAGAGCACTAACTACAAAAAATCTGAAGTTGAGGAAAAAAAAGGGTTTGAAGTTTTCAGGCTACTGAAAACTGTGTAACAGATGGACATTTTATTGTTAGCTAAGATTGCAGTTCCTGCTACTCTACAAAGCTACATTTAGCATGACTAGTTTAGCTGTTTATTCTTTGACGTTAGCCACTACCTTATTTATTTATTTCAATTACAGTGTTGCTTATTTAGACATCCAGCAGACAAGAAGCACCATTAGCATTCACTTGATGTTGGGTTTCTGTTCACCTGGCACATGTAAGGTCAATATTCACTCTCCTTTTAGCTCTGTTTTAGGTTTATTTTTAAAGAAAATATTTAGCTCTTGATATTGGCTGCTAAATCTGCACTACAAAGCCAAAATACAGTAACTACATACACAATTTAGTTAACCAGACTTGTTGGCATTTGTTTTTGAATGGCATAGAACTGTATAATTTCAAAGAAAACCCCCAAAAAACTAGAACTGCAAGCAGTTAGGACGAGGTCCAAGCCTCATTGCGCCAGTCGCCCCGGCGCAAGTCGATCCCAACGATCCCCTGAGCGTGCGAAAGCGGAACACAAAGCGGAACACAAAGCGTAACGGTGGGGAGGCAAACGTCAGGAAATATCAAGAAGTGTGAGCCGCAATGTCTGTGGCACATTGCCGTAGCAAATATACCAGAGCCCTAAAGGATTCTTGACAACCTCTGGTCCATCTGGTTTCATTTTCTATAAAAGCTTGTAAAACATCAATCCTGTTGTCCACAGTCAATCTATGAACATTTTTTTCAGGAAAAACTGGGCTATTAGAATATTTGTGCTGCAGTGAGGTCACTTGAATGTTAAAAAGGTTGTAGGACCATAAAGACAAATAAATAAATACAATGGAACATGAATCTCACATATATATATATATATATATATATATATATATATATATATATATATATATACAGTATATATTGATATCACACACAGAGCATCCAGTGCAAAAACAAACATATTGAACATTATAACTCATATAAAAAACAAACTATTTACATTTCTTACATACATTTCTTCAATCTTGGATGTAACATTATGGATTAATTGCACAAAGACCCAGAAAAACTCTGGACTTCTAGGCTGGATACAAAACCTTCTGTAAGGGCTAGGAAGACAACAGACATCAGCTGAACGGGGCAGGGCGACAGTTAGCTTTTGGCTCCAAAAGGCGGTATGTTTCTACTAGTTATAATTATAAAGATCAGAAGTGCCGCTTGACCTCAGAAGGGGGAAAAAGGGCCCAAACTGGTCTACGTTGACTATAGCGCCCCCTAATGGCCGATCTTTACCAAATTTGGTACAGAGCCTCAGAGCAGCATGCCAAACAAGCAACTTCTGTGTTGATAACATTTACTGTGGCAGAGATATTGCAATTGCAAATTTCCCATTGAAATGCATAGTTATTGACCAAAACAAATAAACCATGATTATAGCGCCCCCTAAGGGCCAATCTTCACCAGATTTGGTGCAGTGCATCGTAGTAGGATGTTGAACAATGATCTCAAGTTCTTTGCTGATATAATTTAATTTGTCCGAGATATGATATAATATGTATGTTGTTAGCTAGCTAGGAAAGTTTGTTTGGTCGTCAAATGACCATACTTTAATGTAGTAAAATTCTTTTAACAATTTTTGGTCAAGTCTATCTGGAGATGCTACCTACCAAGTTGTGTGCAGATCGGTTGCACGGCCTAGGACGAGTTCGAAAAAGTTGGTTTTGCGCATTGCGCAATATTGCGGAAAAACTTCTTAGCAGAAATGGGCGCGGCCTACATCGTGTTATTCAGCTTGATTCATCGAACACGTGCATGTAAGGTTTTCAAATGTGCAATGTGTAATGTGGGAGTTAAAAGGCAAAAAAACATTATAGCACCACCTAATGGTCCACATGTAATTTTTGGTAGGTTAGGTCCATGACCCATTGCACATCTACCCTGTAAATTTAAAGTTGCTCACATCAGTGCAAGTGGTGAATCCAAATGTGGGCCCCATAGGCCACGTCCACTTTGACCAATCAGTACTCCACTGTAGGGGTGGCCTCAGGAGTGGTACTAGATGGTACCACTGGCACTGACCTATATAAAATGGACCCAGCGACTCTGCTGTTTTTGACAGAGACAAGTGAAGTCTCTTACCAGCACTTTTCCGGTGATGGTTGAGCGTTACTGAGCGTTACTGCGCAGCTGCAAAGTGAGCTTCCCGCCGTAGATGTGACGTGACCAACGTGTCTGCAAGTTTTAAGTCTTCTGGTAGCTGTGCCAAGAGAAATCTCAATCACTCCCAATCTA
The DNA here is from genome assembly GCA_023631565.1 of Gymnocephalus cernua. Classification (NCBI taxonomy): domain Eukaryota; kingdom Metazoa; phylum Chordata; class Actinopteri; order Perciformes; family Percidae; genus Gymnocephalus; species Gymnocephalus cernua. The sequence continues at coordinate 4,913,291 of CM042442.1, read as the reverse complement.
TCAGAGACGGAGAGCGTAGGTATATGTAAGGAGATAACATAGGTACAGGCTAATTATTGCTAACTTAAATGCTAGTTAACATTAATAATTAAACTAAACAGCTAATGTACGTCGAAACTGCCTGCGAGCTTCTCCTGTACTATACGGTAATTCTTCTACTATGCGACAGTAAGATAATGGAGCCTTTTATACATTGTCGTGTTTCTTTAGAAATAAACGATGGACAAATCAAGTCTTCAAACGCTTCAGATGTAAAGTTATTGGCTGTCAAAGTCACGCCAAAATGAATGGCAGTCAATGGGATGCTAATGGAGGTGATGGATACTGGGTTAGCAAAATGGCGCCATCGCGGCTTCGCTCTGAGGAGAGAAGCCTGCCCCCTTGGATGGTACCCTCCAAAGTTCGTAAAAATTGGATGAGCCGTTCATGAGATATAAACTTTTTGTACTTGTAGTGCCCCCTGGTGGCCAATTTTTTTAAAATGTGTGGGGCGTCTCCAGAGGGTCATGCCAAACAAGAATATAAAGTTTTGCATTAATAGCATTTGTTTTGGCCGAGATATGGCAAAGTTTTCATAGTTAGCTACTTGTTTGTGCGTAATATGCACAATATTTATCCTATAAAAATTATTTTAATAACTTTTTGTCACGTCGGTCTGGAGATGCCAACTGCCAAGTTTTGTGCAGATTGCTCACACGGTCTAGGAGGAGTTCGAAAAAGTAGGTTTTTCACGTACAACCTCAGAAAAAGTTGGGACAGTATGAAAAACACAAATAAAAAAAGAAAGTACTGATTTCTAAAAGTACTTTGACTTGTATTTCATTGCAAACAATGTGAACACAAAATATTTCATGTTTTGTCCGGTCAACTTAATTTCATTTGCAAATATACATCCTTTCCTGTCATTCAGACCTGCAACACATTCCAAAAAAGGTTGGGACAGGAGCAATTTAGGGCTAGTAATCAGGTAAATTGGTTAAATAATGATGTGATTTGAAACAGGTGATGTCAACAGGTGATTGTAATTATGATTTGGTACAAAAGCAGCATCCAAGAAAGGTCTAGTCCTTTAGGAGCAAAGATGGGCCGAGGATCGGCAGTTTGCCAACAAATACGTGAGAAAATTATTGAAATGTTTAAAAACAATGTTCCTCAAAGAAAGATAGGAAGACATTTGCTTATTTCACCTTCAACAGTGCATAACATAATTAAAAGATTCAAGGAATGAGGAGGAATTTCAGTGCGTAAAGGACAAGGGCGCAAGCCTAAGCTGAACAACCGTGATCTCCGATCCCTCAGGCGGCACTGCATCAATAATCGTCATTCATCTATAAGCGATATCACCACATGGGCTCAGGACTACTTTGGCAAACCTTTGTCAAGTACCACAATACGTAGTTACAGCCACAAATGCCAGTTAAAACTGTACTGTGCCAAAAGGAAGCCCTATGTTAACAGTGTCCAGAAGCGCCGTCGACTTCTCTGGGCTCGGAGGCATCTGGGATGGACCATCACACAGTGGAAACGTGTACTGTGGTCAGATGAATCAGTATTTCAGGTATTTTTTGGGAGAAATGGAGGCCATGTGCTCCGGACCAAAGAAGAAAAGGATCATCCAGACTGTTACCAGCAACAAGTCCAAAAGCCAGGGTCTGTATGGGGTTGTGTCAGTGCCCTTGGCAAAGGTAACTTGCACTTCTGTGATGGCACCATTAATGCTGAAAAGTACATAGAGATTTTGGAGCACAATATGCTGCCTTCAAGAAGACCTTTTCCAGGGACGTCAATGCATATTTCAACAAGATAATGCAAAACCACATTCTGCACACATTACAAAGTCCTGGCTGCGGAGGAAGAGGATACGGGTACTTGACTGGCCTGCCTGCAGTCCCGACCTGTCTCCAATAGAGAATGTGTGGCGCATTTTGAAGCGCAAAATGCGACAACGAAGACCCCGTACTGTTGCCCACCTTAAGACTTGTTTGCAGCAAGAATGGGACAAAATTACACCTGAAACACTTCATCACTTGGTGTCTTCAGTCCCTAAACATCTTTTAAGTGTTGTGAAAAGGAATGGCAACATTACAAAGTGGTAAATGCTTTACTGTTCCAACTTTTTTTGAAATGTGTTGCAAGAACCAAAATAGGAATTTTGTTTTTTTGAAAAAAAAACAACAATAAAAATCATGAGGAACACATTAAATGATGTGCTGTTGTATTGTATTGTATTTTCCATACTGTCACAACTTTTTCTGATTTGGGGTTGTATAAAAGTCTAGGCAGAAATGGGCGTGGGCTATATCAGGAGATTCAGTTGGATCCAGTGAACGTGTTGATATGTGTATTTTTCATGTGCGATGTACGGTTTGGAAGTGATAGGGTCAAACACGTTTTTACTGCTATAGCGCCACCTAGTGTTGGTGGTCAATTGTTGCGCCTGAGATCCTTGCGGGGTTCTGGACCAGTCCTGCCAATGGCATCCGCCCACCATGTACGGTTTAGGCTGTAGCTGGAGTTTTAAGCGGAGATGAATAATGGAAAATAATAATATGGAAAATCATTAGAAAAACAATAGGGTTCCACAGCCCTGCTGTGCGAACTGCATAGCTTTTGCTACCGTCGTTTCTTCCAGACTCGGGCTTGGTCCCCTAATAAAATTCTCAATAGCGAAAACAATAGGGTTCCACATTTGGAGATGTGAACGCGTTGCCTTGCATTACGCAGTTCACTTGCATTACGCAGTTCACTTGCTCAGGGCTCCACACTAACTTTTTGCCTTAGTTGCACTGGTGCGCCTAACTTTTTTTATTTAGGTGCACCAGCACAAAATGTAGGTGCACCCAAATTTTTCCTCGCGGTGCCGTTAACGCCACAATTTCTAAGTTAGCTTTTTATCACGCTCCATATACATTCATATATATTATGTAAATGATTTTAAACAAGAATAAGGTGTAGGTAAATACTTTTTAGTTGAAGCACAATCATACTGCATATACAAATAAAAATATTAACAAAAAAAGTTTAAAGTGCTTCACTGAGCTGCCAAACTAAAACATTTTAAGTAAAACATTTCAAAATAGAAAGTGCTACTGTTTCAAAGTGCTTCCCTGAACTGAGATCTAACATTTCATGGCTCAAAGTCTTATAGCCCCCCCCCCTTGCTGTCCTCTGACCCTCAGATGGCCAACACCTGTAATTTGGCCTTCTTCCTCTTTAGCCTTGGCTAAACCAGCTTGCCACACTCCCTAGCATCACAATCCTCCAAACTGCCCCCCCCCCCCCCCCCCCACACACACACACACACACACACACACACACACACACTGATTCTTATCAGATCTTCCACTAGTCCAGGACTAAAAATCATATCTCTGTGGACTAAGTGGGCTAAATGTTCCGTTTTAAGTCAAAGCCACTTTTCACAAGCTCTTTTATTAAAACAGGTTGTGATTAAAATAAAATGCAAAGACAGGGTTTACTTCTCAGTTTGAAAATATACAGCTGCAACACATGTAAATGAAGATTATCTGAAATAAATAGCCTAGGATATATTTAAAAAATATATATCTCTGAGAAAGCTGCTTCACTTGTTATCAACAACAATAACAGACTGATTAAAAGAGAAAGAGGGCGCCCGGATAGCTCAGGTGGTATATATAGAGGTTTACTCCTTGATGCAGCGGGCCGGGTTACCCTGGATTTCCACCAGTTGCGTTACGTCTGCGGAACGGCTCCGCTGCGGAACGGCTCCGTGGTCCGTCGTCCGTCAATACCCACCGGATCCGGAGTTGTTGCGGAACGGCTGCGGCCAGGACTGACAGCTGTAGTCACGAGGACCCACTAGATCTCGCGAATTCACGTAGAATAGAACCACAAAACTACCAACAGTTTGTTTCTATTCAGAGGAGTAGAGAGGAAACAACTCCGTGCTGTGTTTTCAAGCAGTTACGCAGTCGGTGGAAATCCAGGGTTAGACTCCGACCTGCGGCCCTTTACTGCATGTCATTCCCCCCTCTCTCTCTCCTGCGCGGATGGGTCATGTAAAGCTTCAGTTATAATAGCGCTTCGAAAAGTGCGTGCGGAAATCGTGACGTCACGGGCCTGCCATCCGTGGTGGTCGCGACACTAGTTGCAGTCTTCTCCTGAACAGCGGTGGCGCTAAGGAGCAAAGGCTACCGATGTTTTTCTTTCTAAGGACTAGAAGAAGAAGAAAAAGATAAACAACGGCAGAACAGGCAGCAGCAGTGCCGTCAATGCTTCGATTCATCTTAACTTAACTTAACTTAACTCATCTTAACCCAGTAAGTTTACCAGAAAGACCTGCAGTCACTCAGCGAGTCCTGGCATCCGGTTTCCCAGGAGCTCGTTCAGGCTTTCTGTTTCCGGTTTGTCGGGCGCCGCTGAAAAAAATAGACTGGTGCGCTGGCCGGAAATTACGTCATTTTGATGTCACGAATGCGCGCGCCACGTCCAACGCGTCAAGCATAAAACGGCCTTAACGCAGCGGAGAGGACGTTAGGTGCACCGGTGCGACCTAGGAAAAGTGTTAGTCGCACCCTTACAAAATGTGGGCGCATGTGCGACCAAATTGGTCGCACTCTCGAGCCCTGCCCATGCTCTCTTGGGCTTGGACCCCTAATAATGAATAGTTAAAACAACAGAGCCAAATTGAGTTAAAGCTTACTAATGAGATAACCATTGCTAGCTGTGGCTAAAGATAACATGTTCGCCATGACAATATAATATGTAAATATTAGGGCTGTCAGTTGAACGCGTTATTAACGGCGTTAACGCAAACCCATTTTAATGCCGATAATTTTTTTAACGCACGAGTAACGCATAGAGAGAGCAACGGGATCTGTTAGTCCACTTCTTTAACTGTCTATGGCCACACCATGTCCCGCCCTACGAAGCAGCTGATTGGTTTGGTTTAGGCATTTCACCACGAGTGGTGAGGATAGTGGATTGGTCAGGGGATAGGACCTGAACAAATGGAGTTACGTTACCTTCGACGCCTGGCCAATAGTAGTGATTGAAGGGCGGGTCTTGTAATTTCGCAGACCGCAAACAAAACAGACACAAGCCTCGGCCGGTTTTAGCTTGCTAGCCGCGTAGCTTGTAGGCTCGTGACGGCGATTATCTTCAGAGCGAGCGAGTAGTGACTCTACAGTCAGTGAGAGAAACAAATGAGGCAGTACTACCTGTAGTACTATCTGCAGGACTATCTGCAGTACTACTTGCAATGGAACATCGAGGTAACAGTGTTACATTATGTGACAGATTATTAGATCCAAGTGTGAATGTTAGTGTGAAATTGAACATAACGTATATGACAATGTTGTTTTCAATAAAAAAAACAGTCACAAAGCAAGCCAATCTACTTTTCCATGCTGATAAGAGAATTAAAATGAGAAAATATAATGGGACAAAAAGAAATCAAGGGACATTTAGAATAGATAAAAATGTGCGATTAATTGCGATTAATAGCGAGTTAACTATGACATTAATGCGATTAAATATTTTAATTGCTTGACAGCACTAGTATCTTTTGGTATGCATTTCAGAAAAAAATGGTTAGGATTCAGGTGAAATTGCAAATAGTGATTAATCATGATTAATCCACTGAAAATTCTGATTAATTTGATTAAAAATTTTAATCATTTGACAGCCCTAGTAAATATATAATATATATTAATATATTATTGGTTTACAGCTTGTGTCTGCTGCTCCCAGAAGTTTTTATAGTGCATTGTACTGTACTGTAATAGTTGTGTTTAATATACCCTGTATTAGCAAAAGCTTCCACATGGTCATAGTAGTGGAGAAAGATCCATTGTATAATCTTACCATGGAACGGTGCATTTTGAGCCATACTTTCTGTCGGCCAGCTCCTGGATTTTGTGAATGCGCTCTGTCTGGATTTGATACAAGGTTTTGCCGCTTGGTAGCCCAACTTTATACATCCCTTTGGGATACTGTACACCAAGGCGGGTCCCCTGACCACCAGCCAAGAGCAGGACTCCAACTCGATTCTCTGAGATTTGCAACAGCCCTGTCAAAAAAGAGTGTTAAAATAAAGTGGTAACATCATCAAAAGCAGCAACTGGCATACCTACTGTAGCACAGTTTTGTCATATTGTATAAGTGAAAACTTTCATAAAACTTTACAAGCTGGCCTTTAACGTTTAACTTGTTACTGCTTTCATAATGCTGCGGTTTTTTTAATAGTAGCAGATTACCAGTGATTTTGAGTTTTAGATCAGTGGTTCCCAACCGTTTTGGCTTGTGACACTAGCTCACAATCCCTCACAAATGTCATGAGCAGGTCAAATGACATTTCCCTTGCCAGATTGTTTTAGATTTACAAAGAGGGAAATTTACCTCTTATCTTTATCTCTCTAGTATTTTTAGAAGAAAAAGCAATGATAAAAGTCATATATATATAAGGCTTCCCTTATATATATATATATATATATATATATATATATATATATATATATATATATATATATATATATATATATATATATATATATATATATATATATAATAAAATAACATAAATACACATAACATTGTTATGCGTCTATGGCCAATACAACTGATTCTGATTATTGTGTGTATATATATATTTTAGGCCTTTTATATATTTTGTATTTCGTTAAATACATAGCCGTTCCGATGCTATTGAATGCACCACACGTGCGTAAACTCCGTGCTGTTATGCTAATTCTCCGGTGGATATCCATCTCCTTTGCCTTTCTCAACATTCACCTCTACCTCCCTGGTTTATTGCTGTGTGTAAATGACATAAGGTGAGGTTAACGACAGTATACTGTCTGACTGGATGCTAACACTGTGTACTGTTTAGATGCACATAAGTTAATGCTATCTGTTGTAGTTATTAGTTTGAAATCCCATCAAGTTTGCCTGTTCATTCATTCCTGCTAATATATAATCATTCATGCTCATGCACAGACAGTTTAAAGTAGTAATACAATTGGTATCATGGTTGTTAAAGTTTTTTAAAGGTTAGGGGAATGTAAAAAATAACATTAGGGGAACGTTCTCTAAAGGTTGCAATGTTAGGCGAACGTTCTGGGAACAATCTCTAAAGGTTGCAACGTTAGGGTAACGTTAAGCGAACGTTCTCTAAAGGTTGCAGCGTTAGGGTAACGTTAGGCGAACGTTCTCTAAAGATTGCAACGTTAGGCGAACGTTCTCTAAAGGTTGCAACGTTAGGCGAACGTTCTGGGAACGTTCTGAGACGTTCGATGTAACCAAAAACTAACGTTCACAAAACGTTCACAAAACTTGCCGTGGGGACCAAAAACTTAACCACAAACTAACCAAAAACTAACCTTCAGGGAACGTTTCCGCAACCAAAAACGAACGTTACCAAAACGTTTTGGGAACCAAAAATTGTTAGCTGGGTAGTCAGTCTTTCAACGGCTCTGGGGCTAGTAAATCAGCACATAGGAGAATGTAAAGTCGCTCGTCAACTAAGCAGGTAGGTACCTGATACAACTATAAAATAACAAGGTCACCAGTAAAACTACAGCAGACGACTATCCCTGGCTAATTAAAAAATAACTTACTTTAAGAATGCTTCTTCAGGTTGGAGGTGGAGTAATTTGGACGCTGAAAGGAGGTTGGTGGCAAGCAGAGGCTGCAACGCACAGTTATATTTCGTTCTCCCTTCTCTTTCTTTAATGTGAAATGCTGTTTCCAAGATAGAAACGCATTCCTGCCCTGGCTCTGTTGTGCCGGTTCCGGCTCCATCTCTACCTCTATCAGTGATCACGCAAATAGATAATTTTTTTGTTTTCATATTGGGGCTTCTGGGAAATGCAATTTTTTTAGAGAGTGACTGAGAAGTATCGTCATGTAATCCATTGATTTCAACAATATAACTGTTAACATTCTTTCTACAATGGAAATCAAATATTCTTCAGAAAGTTCTTCCCAACTCTGTTGCAGAAGTTCCCATAAATGTGTTTTCACTTTTCTGTCCAGTTCATCCCAAACCAGCTCAATGGGGTTTAAGTGTGGTAACTGTGCTGGCCACTCCATGTTTTTAAGCTTACCATCTTGTTCTTTTTTCCTAACTGCTGATTTATACCAGTTGCGTAATGTCTGCGGAACGGCTCCGCTGCGTGTCGACTCCGTGCTCCGCTAGATCTCGCGAATTCACGTAGAATAGAACCACAAAACTACCAACAGTTTGTTTCTATTCAGAGGAGTAGAGAGGAAACAACTCCGTGCTGTGTTTTCAAGGTGTAGTGAAGGGAAATATCCGCCGTGAGCATGGTGTATTTTATTTTGAAAATTAACTGGATGTTTTATTTTGTTTCTGTGCTCCACTTCCTGTCCCGCACTATCTGCCGTGTGCTGAATTGCTGGATCCAGCAAAACAGCCCCAGACCATCACGCTTCCTCCTCCATGTTGACGGTTGATGTCACACACTGAGGAACCATCCTTTCATCATCAATGGCATACAAAAATCCTGCGTGATGAACCGAAGATTTCAAATTTTGATCAGTCATTAGTCCATAACACCTTCTTCCAGTCTTCAGTAGTCCATTGGCGGTGTTTCTTGACCCAGGCAAGCCTCTTTTTCTTATTCTGACATCTTAGCAATGGCTTTCTTGCTGCAACTCGACCTATCAAACCTGCAGCTCGAAGTCTTCTCTTTACAGTTGAAACTGAGACTTGCTTATTACGACCACTATTAAGCTGTTCTTGAAGCTGTTGTCTTGTGAGCCGCCTATCACACAAGCTGTTGACTCTCAGAAACTTGTCTTCTGATTCTGTTGTGGCTTTGGGTCTGCCAGACCTCTTCCTGTCAGAGTATCCCCTAGTTTCTAAGTGCCTTTTCATGGTGAAGAATACTGACACCTTGACTTTTTCACTGGTGGTGGTATGTAGGCTGTTTTGCTACTGAGGCATCGTGCCAGCAGAGCAGTACAGACTGTAAAAATAATGGACGTAGCTTCTGGGCCTGAAAAGTAAAGCCAATGCGGAAGTGCCTTAAACCTGCATTCTATCTTATTTCCAGCAGGGGGCGTCTCTACTGGTTGCAAAAAGAAGTTTCTATAGAAGTCTATGAGAAAATGACCCTACCTTTTACTTGATTTATTACCTAAATGAACATTTTCATAATTAGCTTATGGTCTTAATAGCTACTTTCAAGTCTTCTTCAATACAGCATTATGTTCATTTAGTAAATGATGTTCCCATTTATTTTAAAATTGACGATAAAGCAGGGGATGATTTAGGGGCGTGGCTACACGCCAACCTGTCAATCACGACAGAGGCTTAGCAATGGTATCCATCACAAATAGGGGAAACTCTAGCTCACCCAGTAGAGTGTGCGCCCCATGTAGGCTGAGTCCTTGGCAGCGGCCTGGGTTCAATGTCAATTAAAGGCCATAAAAAGCAAAAAACAAAATTGAAAAAAATCGAATTGCCGCAAACTTGTTTTTTGTGTGTTGTTAATTTTTTTGTCTTAAACTTTGACCCTCTCATTTTGTGCTTCATCAAAGTTAATTGGAACATTTGGTTGCATAGAAATGTCTTGTTCATGCCAACCAACAGGGGGTCCCAACCCCCGCAAAATGACTTGTTTTACCATTATCAGAATTTGATCCATTCGGTCTGATAACATTTGTAAAGTCTAAAAGAGCTGCATAATTAAACTATTTAATCACCATTCAAGATAGTGTAGCACTAAACAGGAAGTAGCCGGCTCAGCCGGTGGAGGTCTCTAGTGTGCCTGCTCTATCGGACAATGCAGAAGCAGTGCTGATCATGTGTGTAATTGCATCTCTGCTATAGCAGATTGTAGAAAAAGTCACTGTAAAAAACAAAAAAAAACAACTGAGAAGTCTGGGCCACGTTCAGCCCCGACAAAACGTACCCACACATGTTAAAAATCCGTTTGTCCCCCCCACCACACACACACACACACACACACACACACACACACACACACACACACACACACACACACACACACACACACACACACACACACACACACACACACACACACACACACACACACACACACACAAATTCGTTTGATCTTATTTTATCTATACTTCTTGGTGATCGCCCCCTATTTTATACAATAAAGAACTATCTTTTTTATACATGGTTTAGTAGGTATAGCCTACTATTCTTTCTAGGAGAATAATTATGATCAATTTAATTATTTCCTGGATTATGTACTTCCTAGTCCCTAAAATTATGTAGAAATGCAGGACATGGGATTCAAATAGATTATTTTTTTTGGCGGAGACCATCGATTTTGTGTGCCCCCCCACACACACTTCTTAAACCAAAGTGACACCCTTGGATTTGCTACATTAATGCAAAAAAGGCCTGTATAAAAACGGCTTGTAGTGAGAGCGTTACAAGTTACCATCAGACCTCTAAAAACATTCACCTTCATTTTCCCACTCTGCAAGAGAGTCTTTGCCACTTTTCTTCACGCTACCGATGGACTCTGGGGGAACTGGCTCTATGTGTTGATCCAAGCTGGCAGACGGGGAGGCGGCAGACCTCGCAGCCCCTTCACAGTGATCCTTAAGTCCCTTTAGATCCAGCTGAGACAACTCTTGGAGGAAACTGTCTCTCTCCACCTCACACAGCTCCGGCCAAAACTGCAGGACATGAGCCTGTCCTGCACTCTCTAAACTCTGCTTCATTTGCTCCAAGGACAGCATTTTGTGTCTCGGTAACAAAGCAAACCGTGGAGTAGAAAATTAAAAAATAGGCTACTCAGACATCCAACTTCCTTCTCTCAACAGGAGCTGTAGAAGTGTGGTAGTTTGTAGGAAATGACTGTCTCGTGACTGCAGCTCTCGGACCCAAACAAGGATCCTGTGGTAAATAAGGCCTATATAACAGGATATGCCGCTGCTGCCCAAATAAAGGCGTCTTTATGCTGCTTCAGGTTTACAGAAGCGGCTAAAACATGTTTGAAATAGCTTTCTGTAAACCGACGTGTGGACGACTTCCTCTCAGTCAGCAGCGAGCCACGAGACCAGAGGCTACAAGTCCGAGGGAAAAGCTGTGCTGACTCAGCCCCCACTAACAGAACGTTTAGGGAACGTTAGTTTGTGTATGGTGCTAAAACAGTATCATAACCATTTGTAACTCGTGAAACACAATGCACAAATAAATGCAGAGAGATCTGTATCTGTAAGTAAAATTCACAAATAAATGCAGAGATCCGTATCTGTAAGTACAATTCACAAATAAATGCAGAGAGATCCGTGTCTGTAAGTAAAATTCACAAATAAATGCAGAGAGATCCGTATCTGTAAGTACAATTCACAAATAAATGCAGAGAGATCCGTGTCTGTAAGTACAATTCACAAATAAATGCAGAGAGATCCGTATCTGTAAGTACAATTCACAAATAAATGCAGATCAATTTGTATGTGTATATCTGATTTGTATCTGTGCCTCTAAATTGTAACTCATATTTCATCATTTATAAATCAAATGGAATGGAAATATATTAGTAAAACTATCGTTTTGTGGACAAAATCAATTCGTGTCTCCAGTGATGATCCCAGCAGTCTCCAGTAGATGGCAGTAATACAACACTTAGAGATGACAACTGCTGTTAATACATGAAGAAGTACACTGTGAAGAAGTCTTGTCAAATGTTTCAGACAAGAGACGGTCACGTTTGGCACAATCGGCTCTGGCACTGTACAGTCTACTTGAAATTCCTCTGGGTAAGTTGACATTATTAGGACTTTGTCGTCAGATACATTACATTTATGTTTCAACATCATTGTTGCAGTGCATTTACTGTACATTTATTCAATGCGTTTATTTGTGTTATGGTGGCATTGACACCTTGCAACTTTTTAGAGCTTGCTAACTGCAAACAGCGATGCTAACTTAGCTAGCTTGTTAATCAGCCTTGTAACATCAACTCGCCTGGTCTTTGTATGGAATTTGCAGTCTGAGTCTGAAATATTATTAAGCGCTGCTTAAACTATTAGTTTCTCTTGGCACAGCTACCAGAAGACTTAAAACTTGCAGACACGTTGGTCACGTCACATCTACGGCGGGAAGCTCACTTTGCAGCTGCGCAGTAACGCTCAGTAACACTTAACCATCACCGGAAAAGTGCTGGTAAGAGACTTCACTTGTCTCCGTCAAAAACAGCGGAGTAGCTGGGTCCATTTTATATACTGTCATTGGCAGGGCTCTCAAGTTTTGAAGACAGGCAAGAGTGACATCCCCCCCCCGACCCCCCCCCCCCCCCCCCCCCGCCCAGCTTGTTAATAGCCAGTGTATGTTCATTATAGCTTCCAGTTTGTAGATGTTAGTTAGATGGCACCAATAATCATAGCTGGCCTGGCAGCCAAAAGGACAGGGTTCTGGTTCCAGATTTGTTTGGTGAATTATGATGGGGGGGTTCTGGGGGTCCACCCCCAGAAAATGTTGAGCATTAAACACTTCATTTCCTGCATTGTGGTGAATTTCTATGCACCTATTAGTACCTTTTTCTGAATCAATATGCTGGAAATATCTTTATGTAAAGGGACACAAATTACAATTCAAATATAAAAACATAATGGAATATATTGCAGTAATTAGGCTCTCAGGTATTCTGCATTGCTTTCAACTATTTATTCTCCTTTGGATCAACTTTCCTAATTATATCTGAGTCAGCACACATGTAGCTTAGGCATCATTTACTCTTACCTTCTCTTTTGCATCTTTTGTTGGGGAAGTAACCTCCTTAAATGTGGATTTGACAATTATTCACCTCAATTATACATTATTAATTTTAATGGATTAATAAACCCCTGGACTTTAATATTTCAGATGTGTTTGAGCAAGATTTCTGCTCATGTCCAAAACGTTTGCACATTCAAAATATAACTCATCCCATGCTCTCTGAGATTTGGAGGAGTCATATTTTGTGAAAAATAAAGTGATAATAGGCTATTATCAGAAAATACAATATTTCAGAAAATAATCCACCTGCACAATAGTCTGCTGTGCATTACGTGATTACTCTGCTGATACGGTAGACCTCAGACCTTCTGACAGACCATAGATCCCCGTCTGGGTCTCTGAATGAGACAAAGTTTAGTGAAGTGGCTGAACGCTGCTCTACGTCGGAGGTGGAAAACAGAATTAACGGAGCTCAAACGCGTCACATCTGCCGCAGCATCTCCACAGCAGAGCGCGTCCATAAACCTGAAGCTGCAGCTTTTTACAGTGAGAGTGGACACTAAGCCACGTTTCATATTTGTCAGTCAACTTTTCTAAATACATTCAGGGCTACACTCAAAACATTCGAGCCGAAGCCTCGGCAAAATCAGCTGACGCCGCGCTGGTGTAGCCCCTTTCTTTTTTTCTTTTTTTATTGGCTGATTGATAAGCGGCAGGCTCGACTAAGAACTCCAGGGGAGACGCTTGATTTCTGCCGGTTCCATAGTGAGAGCGGCGCGGCCAGAGAAATGTTGGGTGCTGCGGCATATTAAATATATTATAAATAGTTTTTCTGCATGAGAAATACAATGTGTGGCGGGAGTGCGTGACAAAAGACCGAAATGAGTGACTGTCACGCTCAATGCGTGACACTTGACAGCCCTGCATTGGTTGTAAGTCTTCTGGTAGCTGTGCCAAGAGAAATCTCAACAGGGCTCTCAAGTGTCACGCATTGAGCGTGACAGTCACTCATTTCGGTCTTTTGTCACGCACTCCCGCCACACATTGTCAGGGCTCTCAAGTTTTGAAGACAGGCAAGAGTGACATCCCCCCCCCCCCCCCGCAGCGTGTTAATAGCAATAGCCAGTGTATGTTCATTATAGCTTCCAGTTTGTAAATGTTAGGTGGCACCAACATTTGGTCTAATCATAACTGGCCCGGCAACCAAAAGGACAGGGTTCTGGTTCCAGATTTGTTTGGTGACTTATGATGGGGGGGGTTCTGGGGGTCCACCCCCAGAAAATTTTAAGCATTAAACACTTCATTTCCTGCATTGTGGTGAATTTTTATGCACCTATTAGTACCTTTTTCTGAATCAATATGCTGGAAATATCTTTATGTAAAGGGACACAAATTACAATTCAAATATAAAAACATTATGGAATATATTGCAGTAAGGCTCTCAGGCATTCTGTATTGCTTTCAAATATGTATTCTAATTTGGATCAGCTTTCCTAATTATATCATTATATCTGAGTCAGCACACATGTAGCTTAGGCATCATTTACTCTTACCTTCTCTTTTGTATCTTTTGTTGGGGAAGTAACATCCTTAAATGTGCATATGACAATTATTCACCTCAATTATACATTATTCATGTTAATGGATTAATAAACCCCTGGACTTTAATATTTCAGATGTGTTTGAGCAAGATTTCTGCTCATGTCCAAAACTTTTGCACATTCAAAATATATCTCATCAATGCTCTCTGAGATTTGGAGGAGTCGTGGTATTTTGTGAAAAATAAAGTGATAAGATACAAGAATAGTCTGCTATGCATTAGGCCTACGTGATTGCTCTGCTGATACGGTAGACCTAGACCTTCTGACAGACCAGGTCCCCGTCTGGGTCTCTGAATGAGACTACGTTTAGTGAAGTGGCTGAACGCTGCTGTACGTCGGAGGTGGAGAACAGAAACTATACGGCAAAATTAACGGAGCTCAAACGCGACACATCTGCCGCAGCATCTTCACAGCAGAGCGCATAGATAAACCTGAAGCTGCAGCTTTTTACAGTGAGAGTGGACACTAAGCCACGTTTCATATTTGTCAGTCAACTTTTCAAAATACATTCAGGGCTACACTCAAAACATTGCAGCTGAAGCCTTGGCAAAATCAGCTGACGCCGCGTCTGGTGTAGCCCCTTTCTTTTCTGATTGGCTGATAAGTGGCAGGCTCGACTAAGAACTCCAGGGGAGAGACGCTTGATTCCTGCCGGTTCCATAGTGAGAGCGGCTGCGGCAGTTTTTCTGCGTGAGAAATACAATGTGTGGCGGGAGTGCGTGACAAAAGACCGAAATGAGTGACTGTCACGCTCAATGCGTGACACTTGAGAGCCCTGCATTGTATTTGTATTTCCCTGCAAATATTAAAGTCCAGGGGTTTATTAATCCATTAACATGAATAATGTATAATTGAGGTGAATAATTGTCATATGCACATTTAAGGATGTTACTTCCCCAACAAAAGATACAAAAGAGAAGGTAAGAGTAAATGATGCCTAAGCTACATGTGTGCTGACTCAGATATAATGATATAATTAGGAAAGCTGATCCAAAGGAGAATAAATATTTGAAAGCAATACAGAAAGACTGAGAGCCTTACTGCAATATATTCCATAATGTTTTTATATTTGAATTGTAATTTGTGTCCCTTTACATAAAGATATTTCCAGCATATTGATTCAGAAAAAGGTACTAATAGGTGCATAAAAATTCACCACAATGCAGGAAATGAAGTGTTTAATGCTTAAAATTTTCTGGGGGTGGACCCCCAGAACCCCCCCCATCATAAGTCACCAAACAAATCTGGAACCAGAACCCTGTCCTTTTGGTTGCCGGGCCATTTATGATTAGACCAAATGTTGGTGCCACCTAACATTTACAAACTGGAAGCTATAATGAACATACACTGGCTATTGCTATTAACACGCTGCGGGGGGGGGATGTCACTCTTGCCTGTCTTCAAAACTTGAGAGCCCTGTCTCAATCATTCCCAATCTTGCAGAGACGGAGAGCGTAGGTATATGTAAGGAGATAACATAGGCACAGGCTAATTATTGCTAACTTAAATGCTAGTTAACATTAGTAATTAAACTAAACAGCTAATGTACGTCGAAACTGCCTGCGAGCTTCTCCTGTACTATACGGTAATTCCTGTACTATGCAACAGTAAGTCGCGTGGTTATGACACAATCGTTAGCCTATTTTTATAAAAACGTCTGCTACGGAGCCATAACGTGAGGTACAAGGTAATGGAGCCTTTCATACATTGTCGTGTTTCTTTAGAAATAAACGAGGGACAAATGAAGTCCTTGAAACGCTTCAGTTATTGGCTGTCAAAGTGACGCCAAAATGAATGGCATTGAATGGGATGCTAATGGGGGATGATGGCTTATTAGCATCAAAATGGCGCCATAGGAGCCTTCACTCTGAGGAGAGAAGCCTGGCCCCTTGGTCAGTACCCAATCCGTTCTGCCTGCCCGATCCGTTCTGCGCATGTGCATAAGGTCTGCGCATGCGCAGAAACTCATACTTATACGACCCTCCCTGATCGGTTCTACGCATGCACGATTGCCAGTCCGTTCTGCGCATGTGCATAAGGTCTGCGCAAGCGCAGAAGCTCATGCTTTTACGACACTACCTGATCGGTTCTGTTTTGGACATTCCGCCGAATGCTGGAAGAAAACATTAGACATTGACAGTACAAGTTGTTTACTGGAGTTGCCTAAAGTATCTGTTAATGATATACGGAGGGTTGTCCGGGCATCCAGTACGACACCACGTAGCAAATTAAACAAAGACTTAGCTACGTTGCTTAATTTCTTTGCAACTTTGAAGGTAATTTGCTAACGCTAGCTAGCCTGAGCTAGGAGCCTTGCTCCGTCCTGCTTCAGGTTAATCATGCTTTAAATAAAGTGTAATTGTGTATACACCTCTCACTTCATGTGTTTGTACTTTTATAAAAATATAAGGTAAAACAGGGCTACAAATGAGATCTCTCCGAGAGCCCAGCATGCTCCTATAGCTAACTATTATGTAGCTGCATGCTAACGCAACACAGCTGTAATCTTGGCCAACGGTGGTGATTTTTCACGGATCACAATCACCAATAAAGGCTTCTAAACCAAATGCTACACAAACGGACATGTCCCATGTCCCAGCAAAGTGACCGGAATTTTGGGAGAAATTACCAGCATTGGCCAAGATTACAGCTAGCTATGTCGCGTTAGCATGCTACATAATAGTTAGCCGCTAGGAGTATGCTAACGTTAGATTGTGGTGGAACGAAGCAGAACTTTCTAACGTCAGAAATCTCAGATAAAGCCTTCTGAACCAAACACTACCCCATCGGACATGTTTCAGCAGGAATGAGATCCAGAATTGGGGAGAATTTAACAACAAAGGCTGACAAGATGACATGTTTACTGCCGTTAGCATGTAGCTACTATAGTGGTATACAGCAGTGATGGCTGGAAGAGCTGTCATCTCATCTTTGAAAGGACACTTACTTTATTAGTCAAGACCATAGACAGGTATATTAATAATTAATTAATGGTCTAAAACTATCAACATAAACAACACAACAATGACGTCGCTAGCGGTTTTGTATCGGTGACAACAAGTCTTAATTTAAATATCTTTATAAAAAAAGAAAAATTGCCGTCAAGTGTTTTTTAACGCATGCGTGGTACAAATCGCACAGGTTTTCTGCTACGCAATTATGCACATGCGCAGAACGGATCGGGCAGATGGAACGGATCGGGTACTGACCTCTTAATACATCCATGGTACTGACAGGCGGCCGTCAACAGCATAGATATATCAAAGCCCGTCTACGGAAAGCCGTTCCACTCCCCATTCAGCCCCATTGTACCTACTCTGGTTGCAGTTCCACCAGAGTTCCACTGGGGGTGATCACGGTCCAGTGCAAAATGAATGGGACCCTATGGAGCTAGACGGCTAAATATGTCTCTTTCGCCTGATTGTCGTTGAGAAATCTCAGATTTGATTGTAGTTTTTGCAAGTTCAACATGGATTATAGGTCAAAAGTTGAATGAACGAGTACTTATGCCCTTTCGATTTGTTACAGGTTGAGTCGTTGCCCATACCACGCTAGCATTCTGCTAATGAATGCTGATTGGTCAGTGAAGGACTGATTACGATCGGAGATCCCGCTTGACGGCATCCGAAGCGGAGCCAGAATGAGAAAGTGGATATTTAGGGGTATAGCTCCATAGAGTCCCATTCATTCTGCACTGGCCTGTGAGCTCCATCTAGTGGAACTCAGAACCCGGAAGTAACGAGGGAGTGGAGCTTCTTCCTATATTAGAAATTCTTTGGATATATATAAAGCCTAGATGTCTCGTCCGCGCTGCTGGCCAATGGAGGTCGACGTCCGCACCTTCTAGCCATCTTGCCACAGTCAGCTCGCTCACTCATAACATTGTGTTTTAATGGTGCATGTACTTTTAAAATAACCATAACTTGCTCAATTTCTTACCGATTTAACCATGGACTTCTATATGAAAATAACATTAAACAGAACATATAGGTACTTTTTCTGTTGCTGGCTACCTGACATCAGAAATGCCCCCTTCAATTACAGTATTCAAAATCAGGCTCACAACACCTATTTACATTAGCCTTTCCTGTGTTTTAATTGTCTTACCCTGTTATGTCTGTAATTAAGTGTCTGTCTCTTGATGTCGTCTTAGCTTAAATCATAGAGTATGTGTATATATTTATTGTATTATTCTTTAGCTAATGCTCTATATACAGCACTTTGGTCAGTGCAAGCTGTGGGTAAATGTGATCTAAAAGTAAACTTTACTTACTTACAATGAATATACACACGCACAAGGTATTTGTTATTTATGTTAAATCAATAGGCTAAAACTGTGTACAGAATGGCAACATGAGATATATATCATTTTATAATAGGAATATTACTAATATAATAAAAGCATTTGAATTATTACATAGTTATTTTAAACACGTTTAAACTATTATAAAAGTGACATTTATTTGCAATAAAAAATAAGTACAAGATTTCCCTTTACAATTATACATAAAGAAATGCTGCATGTTGAAATCCCCACCCTGTAGAGAGAACAACACTACTGTGGAGGTATACACATGGAGGACAGACATTTTACACAGAGTGCTACCTAAAATAATATTGGGCTCTTAGACTACTAACACCATCATAGACCTTTCTGGGTACCACCAAGATAAAGGATTTAATATAGCAAGCCATATGATGCTCTCATTTGTTTGTGACATTCCACATGCAAATACAACATCAGGTTGAGGTGCATCCTGAGACAAGTCCATTGGCAGGTTGTCTTCTGCTCTTCTAGAGGTGGTTGTGCTTCTTGTTGCTGCCAGCTTAAATAAACATAATTTTTGAGTGTCTAAAATGTGCTGTAATAAACAACATATTATATAACTTAACAAAACTAAAGTGACATTTAATCACATATTGATATATCAGTCTTATACACCTTGAATTATTGTTGGTCAATGATACACATACCCTTTGAAGATGAGCTGGAAAGTTGAAAACGGTTGGCACAACACCATCTTTAAGCTGGACATTCTGCCCCGTTCTGTCAAAGTCCTCACTCCTGAAGTGTCCTGTCAGAGGCAACAAAACCGTCCCTTCTTAGGGCAAGTTCCCACTGCCTCCTCATCTTTCCATTTGTGGGAAACTAAAAACATGAGAAATATACCCAGATATAGATTATTGTCAACATTTCCAACCTTTTTTTCCTTCTTTCAACATTAAGGGTAAGGACAAAAATACACACCTAAATTATCATATGTTTTGGGTAATTGTATGTATGTATGTATGTGTGCATGTATGTACTTTAGAATAAGACAACCACACTAAACTAGTTATAAAAAGGTGTCCAAAAGAAACATCAGTGATTGTGTAAACAAACTTCTAAAAAACCTTGGGTCAACAACAATCTTGTAATACTAATATGTCATAGCCCCGCTGTTCCTGTGTAACAGGACCTGTATTGTGCATAAATTCACTAAGTAACTGGGGATTATCCCAAATTTAATCATAATATTGTCATATCTTACAGGTGAAAGGTTTGAGACTATAGTGATTTGAGCATCCGTAGGCTGCATAAAAATCTGACATCTTCCTTGTAAAGCCAGCAATTTCCTGTATCATAATGTAAGATGTTTTAAACAAATCAAACTGATTGGAAATCATGTGCAACTTAAGTTATATTGAAAAGAAAGTGCAATTCTGCCTCTCCCACTGACGTAAAATTGCTGGTAGTAGCTAAACTGCAGTTGCTACTAGCTAGCTAGGTCTCACTCAAAGCTTCTTCTTGTTATTAGCCAGCTAGGCTAATAACTACAACCACACTCACAGCTTCTTGTTATTAGCCAGCTAATAACTACAACCACAACTACATCCACAAAGATTGTAATTTAGACAAAAGACTAGCTAGCTAGTGTAGTGTATTTTCATATAAAACTATTACTATCATTGTAATGTTTATCACATTGATGTATTCCATTGCATTTCATGCTAAAGCCAGAAAACTAGATATTATTGGGTGAGACTAGGAGCTAGGAGGAACGAGACACCAGGGCCTCTTGAGAGGAAATGGTTTCAAGATGTTTAAAGACTTAAAGGCCAGCGATTGGGAGCTGACCAGTGAGCCCATATGATGTGGAATGTGTAGAAATAACATGAGAGGTGAGCTGGTGAACTCTGATAGGAGGACTCAACATGTAGACATCTGTTATCACTTAGACGTATGCATTTTGCTATAGGGAGTTTCCTTTAAGAATCTGGGAACAAAGGAAGAACCTTCAGATCACGATTGGCAAGATGTGGGTCTCCGAGCCTTGCAGGCTTGTATTTAAGATGCTATATAATAAATCCTATGATAAAATCATCATTGGTGTCAGTACACTGATACATAACTATGCTGCACGATTTTCTTTTGAACATTTTTATTTAAGTAAATGCACATCTTAATTGACTTTGTTTTTTACAAACATAGAAGAACAATGGCACACTCTGTAGTGTCCTACGCTTAAAGAAAACATAAGAAAAAAAGAAAATAAAGACCCTTCACACACTTTTTATTATATTCAGCCAAAATGACTAACCGGATCCCAAAGATCCTTAAACTGATCAACTTTCAAGTGAAGTTGGGCCGTGATTTTCTCCATAAAATATATCTCCTTCAACCCCTTCTGCCATTGTTCAAGTGTAGGGGGCTGGACCTTGAGCCAGGACTTAGTAATCATTTTTCTTGCCACTAAGAGTAATATCTGAATTAATTTAGTGTACTGTTTATCAAGACCCTCTCTTGGGGCCACTCCTATTACACAGTGAACCAATTCTAATGACAGGTTACATTTTAACATGCCTTGGATTTCCTGTGTAACTCCCCGCCAAAAGGGTTTCAGGATGGGGCAATCCCAAAAAATGTGAGTATGATCTCCAATTTGGTTGCAATTTCTCCAACATAAATTTGATTTACTTTTGTCAAAACTGAATATAATTGAGGGTGTCCTAAAAAATCTCATCATGACTTTCCAACCGAATTCTTTCCATAATCCTTAATCCATTCTTCATCTTCAATAATAATATTTGCTTCTAATAACCATTTGCCTTTTATGTCAAAGGAATTATCTAACAATTGTGACTGTAGGAAGTTATACAAATTTGAAACCGTTTTTTTTTCAGTGATGTTTTTAATCAAATATGATTCCATTGAGGTAGGCAATTTTTTCAAGGCTTCCCATTCCCCACTCGACCTTATATAGTCCCGTATCTGCAAGTATCGGAAGAAATCTTTGGAGGATAGTCCATACTTGTCCTGTAATTGTTTAAAGGATTTTAGGATTTCCCCATCAAACATCTGGTGTACAGTCATCAGTCCCCCCCCCCTGCCCAATTCAAAAAACCAGGATCCGTTTTACTTGGAGGAAAGTCGCTCAATTTGGCTATTTGAAGTGCACGTGAAGTTGTTAAAGGAATACCCAATCTCTTCCTCAACATTGACCATATACGATGAGTACAGGCAATCCATTCATTTTGTATTTTAAGTTCTCTCCTTTTCTTTTGTTCCAAAAATATTGCCGTCTCCAAGGGAACCGATGTGCTCGAGCAATTCTCCAACCATAACCAATTTGTGATCCTGAATCACCCATTCCACTATTGCTCGTAACTGTGCTGCCCAATAATACAGCTTAAAATTGGGTAGACCCACAAGTGTGGGGCAAGATGGCTCCTTATTGAACAACACCAATTAAAACATATTCCGCTGAAGTCTCTTCCTTTTCTAACCTCTAAGAAAACGCTCTTAAACATTACTAAGAACCCTATTATTTTGAACTCTCTCTCTGCATGGCGTGAAGCTCATGCTGCTATCGGTCTAAACATCTCCTTGTTTCGTAAAGCTCCTCTGTGTGACAATCCCAGCATCTCAAATCAGATTACAGATGGAATAATGAGCGATTGGGCCAGTAAAGGCGTAAGAACAGTTGAGGATCTATATATTCTAGATACATTTTCAAACTTTCAACAATTGGCAGAGAAATTTAAACTCCCCAAACATAATTTGTTTAATTATTTTCAAATTAGGCACTGGATCCGCAATAACTATTCAGACTTTCCTCGCATCCCCCCAGAATCTCCGTTTGAAAAACATTTAATGCGTGAAACATTAAACACCAGTAAGGGGTTAATATCTGCCATTTACGGTATTTTAATTAATAACCTTGCAATATGTAATAAGATCAATACAAAGAAGAAGTGGGAATCAGATATTAACGTAAGATATAATGACGATGACTGGTCTGATATTCTTGAAATCTCCCAATCAGTACTAATCTCAACAAAACATAGACAAATGCAGTTTAATATATTTAATAGAACCTATTATACTCCATATAGACTGCATAAAATGCACCACAACTCATCTCCAAAATGTCAGAGATGTAGAACCTGTGAGGGAGATTTGCTTCACATGCTCTGGAAATGTCCTAGCTTGGAAACATATTGGAAATACATCATTAATATAGCTTCAAAAACTATAAGTGTCAAGATTCCCTCTGACCCCAGGATATGGATTCTGGGTGACATACAGATTTTAGATGTAAGCTTTACTAAAAAATATTTCATATTACTTGCAGGTACAGCTGGTAAAAAATGTATTTTGCAGAATTGGAAAGCAGAATACCCTCCATCGCAGAGACAATGGTTAAGTGAACTAACGTCCTACAGCACACCTGAAAAAATCTTATTCAGTGTGAGAAGGAACCCAGAGAAGTACGAAAAGATTTGGTCTTCTTTCTTGGCCTTACTTCCATCATTACATAAGTTTAACTAGTACATCTGTATGTAACTTGCTCCCCTATAATGTTTATCAATTTAATACTGTGTCTACCATACCTCTGTGACAATTTGGGACCTCATACAGCACTTGATTGTATCTTATTTTATTCTTCAGCTGTAACCAAAGGCAAACTTTTTTTTTTTTTTTTTTTTTTTTTTTTTTTTTTATATAAATGTACCATGGTTGAGGGTGGGGGTTGGTGAGGGATTCCGATTCTGTATGTATGTTCCTTTGTTCGCCACGTTTGTGAAATTATACTTATAAAAAAGGCTTCAATAAATATATCTTTGAAAAAAAAAATTGGGTAGACTTAAGCCACCAGCTCCCTTAGAGCTGCACAGTAATCTCTTCCGGATCCTGGGTTTTTTCCCCTGCCACACAAATGTAGAAATCATCTTATCTAGATTTTTAAAGACAGATGTAGGTATCCATATAGGCAAAGCCTGGAAAAGGTACAAAAGACGAGGGAGAATGTTCATCTTTACAACTTCTATTCTGCCTATTAAAGACGGGGAGAATATTCCAGCGCCCCACATCTGCTTTGATTTTGGACATTAGTTTACCATAATTCTCATTATACAATTGGGAAGCATGAGGGGTAATAACCACACCCAAATATCTGAAGCCCTGGATGGGCCAATTAAATGAAGCTATTTTATCCAATTCATGTGGTTTATCCCCTACTAACCACAAAGCTTGTGACTTGGTCTCGTTGACCTTATAACCCGAAACTAGTCCGAATTCTCTCAGGCACTCTAACAATGCAGGAACAGAAGTTAATGGGTTAGAAATAATAACATCATCGGCATACAGTGACAGTTTGAACTCTGTGCCACCAACAGTTATTCCTTGTACTCTATGATCTTCCCTAATCAATTCTGCCAGTGGTTCTATACTAATTGCGAACAGCTGGGGGCTGAGGGAACAACCCTGTCTGGTTCCTCTTTTAAGCACAAATTCGTCCGAAATATATCCATTTACCTTAACTTTGGAGGTAGGATTCAAATACATCACCCCAATCCAACTTTAGAATGAAATCCCAATTTCTTTAAAGTATACTCTAAAAACAGCCAGTCCACCCTATCGAATGCTTTCTCAGCATCAAGGCTGAGAAGCATTGATGGGTCTGTTATTTTCCTAGCTACTGTCATTATGTTTAATGTTCTCCTAATGTTATTAATTCCCAATCGACCTGGTATGAAACCAGTTTGGTCAGTACTAATTACATGTTTTATACACTCCTGTAATCTTTTGGCCAATATAGATGTTAAGATTTTCATGTCACAGCATAACAGACTTATTGGTCTATATGAAGAACAATTTGTTGGGTCTTTGCCTTCTTTGTGGATTACGGATATTGTTGCTTGAGACCAGGATTTAGGTGGATCATTTTGAGTGAGAGCATAATTAATGGTTCTTTGTAATAGAGGGATAATTTCATCTTTGAAACATTTATAGAACTCCCCTGGATAGCCGTCCACCCCAGGGGATTTATTATTTTTTAAATTCTTAATGGCGTCTTCTATTTCTTTTATTGAGATTGGTTTTATTAATGCTTCAGCTTGGGTGTCAGTTAAAGAAGGTAGATTAATTCTTTCCAAAAATCTTTCATTCTTAATTGCCTTGTCAGTGGCTTCCGGTGAGTCATACAATGCTTCATAATAAGTGGAGAATGCATCAGCAACATCTTTAGGATGAGATATGACTTTTTTGGAATTTGGATGTTGAATTTTTGCTACTGTACGACTAGCCTGTGCTTTGCGTAATTGAAAAGCTAGTAATCGACTGGCTCGATTTCCCGATACATAATATCGTTGATTAGCAAATCGTAGGGCCCCCTCCGCTTTATATGTTAACAGGTCATTAAGCTCTTGTCTGCGTTTCTTTAAAGCTTGAAGAGTATTGTTGTTCCTTAATCCTTTCTTTCTTAATTTTAGATGATAAAGCAATCGATTTTCCTCTTATAACCACTTTTGCTGCCTCCCATAAAGTAGAGGTCAAGACCTCTCCATTATCATTATGATCTAAATAGTCTTTCCATTCTTGCTTAATCTTTTGTACAACACTCAGATTATTAAGGAGGGAAACATTTAACCGCCACTGTCTTAAATTGCTACTTTTATCCAGAACCAACGAAAGGACTAACGGAGCATGATCCGAGATTGTTATTGATTCCATATGGCAGCTGGTGACTTTATAAACATCTCCTTTTAACATATAAAACATATCTATTCTGGAGTAGCTACCATGTACTTTAGAGAAAAATGTGTAATCTCATTCTTTAGGGTGTTTTTGGCGCCATACATCTACTAAACCCATCTCTTCCATCATACTCCGCAGTACCCCTGTTTGTCTTGGTGTTGGACCCGACTCAAAAGGTTGTTTATCTAGTTGTTGGTTCAACACACAGTTGAAATCCCCACCCAATATAAGCAACCCCTCAGCTAATGAAGTTAGGATAACTGATATATCTTTGAAAAAAGCCATGTCATCCTTGTTTGGGGCATACAAATTTAAAATGGATATTTTTATCTCTCCTATTGTTCCAACAATCAAAATGTACCGACCTGCTTTGTCCGCATGCGTTTTCTCAACAGTGAGGCCCAGAGCTTTATGCACTAATATGGCAACCCCTCGTTTTCTTCCCTCTTTATGCGCCGAACTAAAAACCTGTCCTACCCATTCCCTCCGTAACTTTTGGTGCTCTTTATCATCAAGATGGGTTTCTTGAAGTAAAGCAATTGAACAATTTAGCTTTTTTAGTTGGGACAACATTTTTTTCCTTTTGATGGGATGATTAATACCATTTATGTTATAACTAACCACTTTGAGATTACTCATACCATTTTTTTAGAGATGGAAAACAGAGAGTAAAGCAGATATGTTATGTCACTTAGGAATGTGAGTTTGATTGATGGGTGTGAGGTCAAAGGTCACGAGCTGTCAAAAATGGGCGGTAAAACGTGATGGATGGTCGCAGGTGTGTGGGGGGTTGTGCCCCGTGACGAATTTGTTAGGAAGTGATGCAATCGGACCGTGTCATTGATGCCAGATGCTTGACACAGCTGTGTGTCTTTAGAATGTGACGTCTTGAGAATGTCTGTCTGGTGTATGATGCAATGTATCGAGCAATGTATGATGCAATCAGTGACGGACAGCTGCACGTGTGTGTGTGTGTGTGTGTGTGTGTGTGTGTGTGTGTGTGTGTGTTGTAATCAATGAGACCCACAGATGTTGTTAAAATCAAAGTAGCCAAACTCGGGCGTGCTAATTGATGATTTAAGAGGAGACATCTAACACACAGACCCAGCAGAGAATGCATAACCAGTAAGTGAAAGCACAGAGCCGGTAATAAAATCAACCGGTGTTTGTTTTTAAGAAGATAGCCACCTGATCCTGGTGAAGAAGCACCCCCCAAACAACAAATGCACACCCTTTGCTGACTGACTCTGGGTCACCTCAATGTCAGGCAACTTTATGTAGGTTGGAGAGGAAAGGGCGGGGGGTAATGTGACGTGAGAAACAGCTGTGAGGGGTTCCCCCAGTGTGTGTGTGTGTGTGTGTGTGTGTGTGTGTGTGTGTGTGTGTGTGTGTGTGTGTGTGTGCAGGGAGGGGTAGGTGAGATGCTGAGAGAGCAAAAAGAGCAGAGCGAAAGGGGAGAGGAAGGGATTTCCTATAATATTTAAGTCAAAGAATTACCGCCTCGCGGTTGTATGCTTACACAAACTAGGCAAGTTGTAGCAAGCTTTGTGACAATCGCTTGAAACTCAATATCAGAAAAACAAATGAGCTTGTGGTGGAATAGCGGAGGCCCCCTGGCCTGGTTGCCATGTGTTCACATACTTGGCCAATAAAACAGATTCTGATAGAACACAAAGTAGTCAAACTCTATGAGACCCACAGATGTTGTTAAAATCAAAGTAGCCAAACTCGGGCGTGCTAATTGATGATTTAAGAGGAGACATCTAACACACAGACCCAGCAGAGAATGCATAACCAGTAAGTGAAAGCACAGAGCCGGTAATAAAATCAACCGGTGTTTGTTTTTAAGAAGATAGCCATCTGATCCTGGTGAAGAAGCACCCCCCAAACAACAAATGCACACCCTTTGCTGACTGACTCTGGGTCACCTCAATGTCAGGCAACTTTATGTAGGTTGGAGAGGAAAGGGCGGGGGGTAATGTGACGTGAGAAACAGCTGTGAGGGGTTCCCCCTGTGTGTGTGTGTGTGTGTGTGTGTGTGTGTGTGTGTGTGTGTGTGTGTGTGTGTGTGTGTGTGTGTGTGTGTGTGTGTGTGTGTGTGTGTGTGCAGGGAGGGGTAGGTGAGATGCTGAGAGAGCAAAAAGAGCAGAGCGAAAGGGGAGAGGAAGGGATTTCCTATAATATTTAAGTCAAAGAATTACCGCCTCGCGGTTGTATGCTTCCACAAACTAGGCAAGTTGTAGCAAGTTTTGTGACAATCGCTTGAAACTCAATATCAGAAAAACAAATGAGCTTGTGGTGGAATAGCGGAGGCCCCCCGTCCTGGTTGCCATGTGTTCACATGCTTGGCCAATAAAACAGATTCTGATAGAACACAAAGTTGTAGCCATGACAGCAGACAATGCTTTAAATATGGATGTTGCAATGGGACAGACATGCTTCACACACCTCTTCAACCAGGTAGCGCAGAATATCTATGCAATCACCACAGTTTCAGGACTAGTGTCACCAATTCAGTGTTCGACCAAATGTTGATGACCAAAAACCATTGAATAATGGCCAGAAAAGTATTTTTTTGCCGAACATTATCATGTCACAGTGAAGTTGACCTTTTGGATTTAAAATGTCCTCGATTCATTTTTATCCTATTAGACATTTGTGTGTGGCTTGAGTTATTCTGGAGTTATGGCCATGTGGATGTTGCAATGGGCCAGACATGAGGTCACAGTGAACGTTACCACCAAAATTTAATCAGTTCATCCTATTCATCAATTCAGCTAGAGTCCCTCTGGCTCAAGAGTAGAGTATTAAGTATACACTTATTTGTGATCTAGGACTACACTAGTGAGTTTGGTCTCCTCTCCTTAATATGAACAAAAAAGTTCTGTCGCTTCAGCTTGGTCGACTATTAACCACCATTGACCACTTTTTAACCCAAAGCTTTCTAGGAAAAGTTTTGAATGTTTTTGAATGTTTTTTTTTAGAGGTTATTGGTGCCTGCAACTTCAGTCCGGGTCAGCTGTGTTTGGATGTGCCAAATAAAATGAGTCCAAGAGGAGGAAAGCAACTACCGTGTTTCCTGGCTTTGGTTTAGATTGAGGAACTCTGGTCAAAATATGAGCGAAGCAGAAAAAAGCTGACTTATAAGCTTAAAAAGCATAAACGCTTATGCAACTGTCTACAGTGAACAAAACATTGCTCTCATCCAGGATTTGCTGCTGAAAAAAACACAAGTTGTTTGTTTGTTTGTTTAAACTTACTGTAAAAAAGTGCAAAAACTGAAAAACATATTTTGTAGTAATAGTTGTACACCAAGGTATTGAGAAAATACGTACAATGAAATTGTAGAAGAGAGCTACAGAATAAAATGAAATGCTCCATTTCTGAAGTAGAATAAATAAACAAGTAGGCCACCCATTCGACGGCCATCTGGTCATGAAATTAATATATCAACACAAGAGAACATTTCCATACCAATCACCATTCCATCGATAACATCGTCAACAGCTATCATACTATCCATGTTTTAACAACCCCATCCCTATTTAATTGTTAAGCCTATCTACACCTGCGGGCTGAGTTTAAAGAAGAACAAATGAGTGCCTGTATCTATTGCTCTTAACTGGAGGTAATCTAAACCGAGACCCAAGATCTGAAACTCTAAATGGAGGGGGTGGGAGCTATCACAAATTACTGATTTGGCCTTCCTAACTACCTGTCTATTATACAGGTCAGTGAGGCTACACTGCCGGACACCTATACTGCTGACCTTAACTATGTTTGAAAGAGCAGTTTTGGACTTGACAGTGAGATTTCCATACCAGCAGATTACTGAGAATGCTAATACAGACTCAATGTATGATTTATAAAATCGAATACGAAATTTGGACAATTTGCGAAGTATCTCAACTCGTATATGCACTTATGGGTGCATTAACTTAAAGGATGCATCAGTGATATTAATATTAAACCCAATTTCCTCTAAATTACTTTACAAAACTAATGTGCATATGTTTGTTATAACATAAACACTAAACAACACAAAAGTTACATAAAACTAACTTGGAGCTGCAACAAAATACTGTGAAATACTTCACAGGCATAATAGTGCTCTTACTGCATTAGGGCTTTGTTCAGAATAGCTGCCCATTTCTCTTGGAAACTTTAGCTTCATTTTACACATAATATGGAAATATGAAATATGGGCCTGTAGTTGTACAGGCCATTATGAAATGTTATGATGGATGTGGAATGAAAAGCAAAAGAGATCATTTCTCAATTGCATATTTCTGAAATGCATAACATGAATGTTAAATATATTGGAGAGGCTTATCCAATTTTAGATGCAATAGTTTTCACTGTAATCCTAATATACAGCTCAATGAAAATAAGACCAAAGTCCTTATAGTTGCTCCAGATACTATTGCTTCCAAGATTAGTCGGCTGCAGGACTCCCTGTCCTCTGCTGTTCAGTCCAAACAGAGAAATCTTGGTGTAATATTTGCTAATAACATGCTCTTGGATCAACATATCAAATCTTTGACACGCACATGTTTCTTTCAATTAAGAAACATTGCCAAACTTAGAGGAGCGGTTTCACTTACTGAGCTTGAGATGATCATTCATGCTTTTATTTCATCTCGGCTCTATTTTCACCCGTCTCAGCAAGTCGTCCAAGGACCGTCTGCAACTAGTCCAGAACTCTGCTGCAAGGCTGCTGACCAGGAATAAAATGTAATGATTTTATACTCATTACATTGGCTTCCGATCAATTTCAGGATCAAATTCAAAGTTTTGGTTCCAACTTATAAAGCATTACATGGTCAAGCACCTGCTTATATCTCTGACCTGCTCCATCCGTACACTACAAACAGGCCCCTCAGGTCTTCTAACCAGGGATTACTGGTTGTCCCACGCACCCGCTTAAAAACTAGAGGTTCCTTTGAAGCGGTGACTCCAAACCTGTGGAACGCCCTTCCTGTTGTCTTACGTTCTGCAGTTTCACTTGAAGCTTTTAAAAAGCAGCTGAAGACTTTGGTTACTAATGATGGAGCCAATTGATTTGATATATGTACTGGGATGATCAAGATGACGGCAGGTAGACGCAGAGTGGCAGGTACTGCTGTCTTACCTCTCCTAAACCATACTGGGAGACCGCCAGGTTATCATAAAATGCGACATGAAACTTGGGCGCCTCGGAGATTTAAAGACTTTGTTAAAATCAATACGTCTTTATACCAAATGTGGGGGAGCTGGTGTTCTACTTCGAAACGTGCACTTATGGACTCACCTGGAAAATTCGCTGTCGGCCTGCCGGTTGATTCGTGGAGCCAGTATATCATATACTCAAGTATTCTGGATGATGGTCGAGCGAGGCGTGTGCAAACTGAAATGCACTCTAAAACTGTTTCAACAAAGCCAGGCCCAGCCATCGTGCTCTGCGCAATACTTCTTTTGTGCAGAGATGTACATTCAAATCCCGGACCGAGGTCTTTGGATATTTGCCAATCAGCTGATCCCTAGACCGGCGAAGTGTGCTGCTTTAACCGGTGCAGGAACTCAAGGTAATATCCCTCCAACAAACATCATTAAGCCTGATAGCAATATTGCTCAAATGGCAATAACATCGTTCCTGCACAGATCTTCAACAATCACCACACAAACTGTATCGTACGTCAAACAGCAGCAGATGCAATTGTTCCAGACTGTAAATCATGCGAGCGTGTTGTGGGACGCAACAACGAAACCGAAAGGTATTTTTGGTGGACATCTGAACATTCGTAGCGTGATTTCAAAGTCTGAACAACTTGAACATTTACTGACGGATTCAAATATTGATTATTTATGCCTTACAGAGACTTGGTTAACTCCAACAACACCGTTATCTGTTTTTAATATTCCCGGATATAATGTGTATAGACGAGATAGAAGGAAAGGGAAAGGGGGTGGAGTTCTGATATATGTGAAAGACAGTATTCAAAGTAAGCAAATAGTCTCCCCGGAAAATAATTTGGAATGTGTGGGGGTAAAACTAACACTATCCCCCCAAATGAGTTTTGCTGTTTTTGCAGTCTACCGCCCACCTACTGCCACAAAGGAATTTTATGATTGTTTAAATGTTATACTTAAACAATATGGAAAAATGGAAGTTCTTCTTATGGGAGTGTTTAACTTGAACCGGCAAGATAAAACTCGTAGGAAAAAGCTTAAAGATATTGCCAAAACTTTTTCAGATGACGCAGATGATCCATAAGCCCACAAGAGTTACAAAGTCTACCCAAACACTTTTAGACTTAATTTTTACAAATAAACCCCGACAGAATTAAAAAGATTTATAACCTCATCACTGGGTTATCAGATCATAATCTTACTCCGGTCTCCAGAAAATTGTCGAAGCTACGCTTTAAAAATCAGAATTCGGTGAAGGGGAATTCCATGCCCTTTATCGCTCCAAAGGACATGGCCTTCATTGAAAATGAAATAAAGCAAATAAACTGGCATGACACCATTGGCAGTATGCCCTGTGAGCCAGCTTTGTGCTGATTTAATATCGACCATCAAGGGCATTATAATAAAATACACCAGGAAAAGGAACAAGAAAACAAATAGAAAATATAATTTACCCTGGTTTAACACAAATCTCTGGGAATTAATGAAAAAAAGGGATGCTTCTCTGTAAAAAGTTTTTAAAGTCAAAACTAAATACTGATCATTTGATTTTTAAAAGTATAAGAAATAAAGTTACACAACAACTTAGAAAGGCTAGGGCAAATTTTTTTCTGAATGTTATTAGTGAGGCAAAAGGAAACTCAAAAAAACTATGGAAGAGCATTGATAAATTACTTGGGATGAAAAAATCAGCAAATAAACATTTAAAACTCATGGTGGGTGGCTGTATCCAGGATGATGACCTGATTATTGGGGAATGTTTTAATGATTATTTCATAAACTCGGCACGAGAATTGACTTTAAGTAAACCAATAATTCGACGCACACAAGCTTTAACCTGTAATGATTCTGATTTTACGTTTTACTTAGTCAATGCAGGGAAAGTTGAACATGTAATTTCATTTCTATCAAATAGTAAAGCCAAAGATATATATGGTTGTGATACAGCTTTCCTTAACACAAGACATCTATTATGATGCCTCTAACGATAATAATAAACAAGTCTTTTAATGAAAATATTTTTCCCAGTGTTCTTAAGCCTGCCATAGTCACCCCTGTGTATAAATCCGGGGATACTCAAGTTGTCTCTAACTATCGACCAATTAGTATTCTCCCAGCTGCATCAAAGGTTATTGAAAAGATTGTGGTAGAACAACTAAGAGCTCATCTGGACTCAAAGTCCATTTTCCATCCAATGCAATTTGGTTTCAGGAAAAAACATTCTACTAAAACTGCATGCTGTTACTTCATTGAGGAAATTAAATATCCATTGATATTCTTAGATTTACGCAAGGCCTTTGATACGGTCGACCATGACATACTGCTACATAAACTGGCCAAATATGATATTGCCTTAAATGTCCAAAATTGGATAAAATCCTATTTGATAAATCGAAAACAATGTGTTCAAATAAATGGTAAATTGTCTACGTCTCTTGTCTCTACTGTGGGTGTACCACAGGGGTCGATTTTAGGGCCTCTGTTGTTCTGCTTATATATCAATGACTTGCCTTTGGTCTGCAAGGGTATAAATATTGTTATGTATGTTGATGACACAGTAGTATATACCCATGGTAGAAATGCAACAGAAGTAGCCAAAAAATTAACAAGTGTTATGAGCAAGGTCAGTGACTGGTTACAGGATTCATGTCTTACATTAAATACTGAAAAAACTGTAACTATGTATTTTACAAACCGGTTTATACTGAAATCTTACCCAGACGTTTTAGTAAATGGCCAACATATCAAGCATGTAGAAAAGTTTAAATATTTGGGAGTAACTTTGGATTCGACACTTAGTTTTAAAGGTCATGTTGCATAACTGTGTAATACATACAGATACATTATACATTAGAAATTCTCTCACCACTGAAGCATCTTGTATTTATTTAAATGCAATGATCATTCCTACGTACTGCATTACATCCTGGTCTCAGGCATGTAAAACAGGTATAAAACCATTAGAATCTGTGTTTAAAAACTGTCTCAAGATCCATGATAAGAAAACACGTTCTTATCATCACTGTCAAATACTCGCTAAATATGATATACTTAGTATTAGTAATTTAATAAAACACTCAAATGTGTCTTTGCTTCATAAAATCATATATGGTGCTACTGCTCCCCCTCTGAAAAAGTTTGTAACACTATGCTCTGAAAAAACTGTGCGAACAACTAGAAGTGTTACAAGGGGGGAGTGTAGCTTTCCACAACGTAAAACCCAATTTGGGAGTTCCTCTTTCTCATGTGTGGCCACGAGGCAGTGGAATACCCTTCCCACTGAATATATTTTATGTACAGATTCTCATACTTTCTCATCCATGACAAAGAGTTGGTTACTAAGCGAACAAGTTTGCACACATCTCTGAGGTGATATATCAGTGTGGGTGTGTGTGTTTGTGTGTATGTAAGTGAGTGTCTAAAATTATACTGTATGTTATTGTGCTCAATATGCTGCTAAACTGTGTTTGCTGTTTAGCGAGGAGGATAGAAAGTAAATGGCCTCCCTGTTTCAGTTGTATTTTATTCTGTTGTATTTTATTTGTTTGTAAATCTGCATGTTTTAAATAACAAGGCTCATTATTTTATCCATTATTTTAAAAAAAAATGTATTTCTTTTTAAAACAATAGTAAAATATCTGTCATACCTGCCCAGGGACTACAGGTGAAAATTAGCAATTGCTGCTACAACCTGGCCCAAAACATATTCTCTTGTTTCAACAAGTTTAATGTGTGCATTGTCCCTGTTTCAAAATAAAAT
This sequence comes from Gymnocephalus cernua, assembly GCA_023631565.1. Taxonomy (NCBI): domain Eukaryota; kingdom Metazoa; phylum Chordata; class Actinopteri; order Perciformes; family Percidae; genus Gymnocephalus; species Gymnocephalus cernua. The sequence goes on along the minus strand of CM042442.1, from coordinate 4,879,029 downwards.
AATTTCCAATTTCCAATTCCAATCCGCGGTTAAAAACGCCATTTTCATGTAAATCTGAAATCTGTACTGGAAAATCGCGAACGGGTGATGGACGTGGTGCCTCAAAACATTGTCTGGATTTATACCAGCCGATGTACGATAAAATAAAGAGAATGAATCTTTCGAAGATATGAATCTTTCGAAGATACTGAAATGTTTCCGCCAGAAAAGTCTCATCTAGTCATACTGGATGATGTCATATTCCAGGCGGCAGACCACCCAGAGGTGGTGAAAATCTTTACGCAATACAGACACCAGCGAAACATGAGCGTCATGCTGCTGACGCCGAATGTGTTTCACAAAGGTAAATACAGTCGCACGATCAGTGGTCACTGTCCCTTATACGACCCACTTCCGCTCAAATTGGACGCTTTGTTTGTTTGTTTGTTATAACTTCTACACATTAAATCTTCACAATATATGGCCATGCGATACACCACTTGAAAGCTTAGCCTCTCAAGATTAATTTAAGCCCACACACAAAGCATAAGGTGATTTATAGAAGTTATAAAACTGTTATAAAGTTAAAGAAAATAAATTAATTAAGCATTACACTGCGCATCTGGTGTGTGTGCATTCATACTTTTTTGAGTGTCCCTTTATCCACAGAGGTGATATAATCCCAAAAACGTTGTTTTCATAAATCCACAAGAGTCCAAGGAAATGAAATAGGCTATCTAAGCCGTTTTATCCAAAACGAGTTTTACGAGTTTTACAAAACGAGTTACAAAAACAGCTACGCGAGATTCAACAGCTTCGCTCTTCCAGCGGCTCTCCCTCCTCCCTCCCGGTCGTCTAACGGCCAATGACCGCGTCCATGTTATTCTCTGAAGCCTTAGGAATCAGACGAGACCTCTCATAAGTCAATCCGTCACTCAGAGCCGGAGATAGAAAGCTTTAACGGCGAATAGGAGCTGTGAAGTGATTAATTATAATTTTCTTCAGCCAATTTGGAATTGCCAATGGAATTTTCTTCCATTGACACCATGAAAGCCATTGAAATTTTAACCCTGTGATGGCTGGCTCTGTGTTTCAGCACAGACAGTGACTGTTACAATGCAAAGCCATACCTGACCAATTTATAATGACTTATTTCTATATATTTATGTATATAGTTATTTACAGTATGTGTATGATTGATGTGGGTGTGTTTTTGTATTTGAGAAGTTTTGAATTTTGCACTTTTTTGGCTTTTTTCATATCATCATAATCATATAAAATCAATTTTTGAGTCTTTTGGCTTCTGGATTTTTTCTGTAGTAAGGTGACACATGTGGCTAATGTCCTGGATTGGCTGCTACCTCTCAGATGTGTTCACAGCAGTGTATTTTAATCATATTACAGATGTATGACTTGGACGGAAATAAAAAACTCTATTCTAGCCTCTGTAGCTCTGTGTCAGTGAGGCCTAGAATCACCCTGACACTTGGAACAAAAACTTGAGAGTGTTTCCTTTCCAATGATCATCCCAGAGTGTCAAAGTATACGGGAGCTGTACCACTTTTAATTTGGGTATGTCGTTGCATGAAATTTCAGCCGTCGGATAAGTAGGCAAAGAGGTTAAATAGCAATTAGCTGGTACTATTTAAAAAAACGGCTACAAACCACAATCTGGGTATGTTTTGAACTCTGACTACAATAAGATTAAAGGTGCCCTGCCACACAGAACCGTTTTTACTTGTATTATTATTTTATTTTTTTATTTTTTTTAAATCTGTGAGGTCCATATATGTTTTTTGTGTTATATGGTGAATATGAAAATGAACTGCTAACTCTGTCAGCTCTAGCACAGTGTTTATCTCTCATGTGCATGCAGACAATGTAAATTGTAAATTCATGTAAATTAAAGGAATTTTAATTTTCTCTGTGTCTACTAAACATTATAGTTTCATGATTTAATTAAAATCTGAAGAATTATAACTTCAAGTGTCAATAAAAAATATAAGCCAGAGCCTTTTGTCATTGTTCCCTTCCGAAAAATTATTTTGGAGTGTTTTATTTTGGAGTGCAGTATTTGCTCTGCCATTATTTTTGAATACTATAGATCATTGGCAGTGAGTGTTTTGGTGGCATGGCCACAAAGCCAAGAAGTGACATCACCGCCCTCCCTTAAGGCAATCTCCTTTATCTGGCAAAGGGGAAAATAGATGTGCAGCCACACACAATCCCAATCATGTGATACCATCAGAGTCCTCTACATGAATATAAATACATTCAAATGCATGCATTACAAAATGCATAAAAATGGAAACAAATGTGCAGTACGGCGGTGTTAAAAAAGAAATGGCATGCCATTGAAAGACAAAGAGTTCTCCAGGCTCTGCATTAAACAGAAACTGTCATCACATACTATTTAATATCCACATTTTAGTGGTTATGATAACATAGCAATAAAGTGAATACACAGAGATTTCAAAATCTACTAAAATTTCTAAAAATCAGAAATATATTATGTTAGCTTTAAATCTAATGTTTAGAGGACATTTTAAACTGTAAAATGATGCTTACAATTAAGGTTAGAAATAATTATATAATAATACAGGTTATGGGTAATAGAATTTAAGCTGAGATACTGATACAATTCTTCCAAAACACAAGTTGATCTAACAATAAAATACGATGAAAAGAAAGTGAGGAAGAAAATCTTAAACTCTGCTTGCAAATTCAGCCTAAGTGAAAGAGCTGATTGACAACCTTCATATGTGTATGAGTCAATAGGAAACACATTGTCTGTACAATGATGACCTGCGAGGTATAACACCAGCAACCACCACACAAAGCAAAAGCAGGTATAGTCCTAACCCTAATCTGATATGTGTGTGTGGATATCTTTTTGGGAAAAACATGTTCAATCAGTTGTAAATGCACACAGAACGTATTGCAGTTAGAAAGTGGCATGTGGTTGAAAGCTCTGTTTCTCTTGAAATGTACGCGTGCTGGTTTATGCAATGTGTAAGCGTCTTGTTCGGATAAAAAATCTTTAACTTTCTCAACACTGACTTTTTTACCAGTTTCATCCTGAACACCCTGATGGAGTCGTTTTACTCCACCAAAGCTAGATGGATGTAGAGGGTCGTAATACAGACGCTCCATCACCCGTTTCTCCATCCTTCCTCTGAGTAGTGTAACGTACTTTAACACATGCAAGAATGAGTCTTTATTCATTTTTTTTTATTCTTTATTTTCAATGCGCACAAGTAAACTTCATCAAACTGTATCTTTACACAAGTCTAGTACAAACTTTTTTATCTTCACAGAAGTCAAGTAAAATACATGGTTAAATTTTTTTTTCTTCACACAAACTTTTTTTTATCTTCACACCAAAACATTTTTTCTAAAGTAAAATACATGGTTACATTTTTTTTCTTTACACAAGTCTAGTACAAACTTTTTTTTTATCTTCACACAAGTCTAGTAAAATACATGGTTACATTTCTTGTTTCTTCACACCAAAACTTTTTTTTTTTATCTTCACACAAGTACTTTTTTTCTAAAGCAGTATACGTGGTTACATTTTTTAACTTCATCAAACTGTATCTTTACACAAGTCTAGTACAAACTTTTTTTTTTCTTCACACAAGTCTAGTACAAACTTTTTTATCTTCATAGAAGTCAAGTAAAATACATGGTTACATTTTTTGTTTCTTCACACCAAAACATTTTTTCTAAAGTAAAATACATGGTTACATTTTTTTTCTAAAGTAAAATGCTTTCACTTACTGGTTATGCATTCTCTGCTGGGTCTGTGTGTTAGATGTCTCCTCTTAAATCATCAATTAGCACGCCCGAGTTTGGCTACTTTGATTTTAACAACATCTGTGGGTCTCATAGAGTTTGACTACTTTGTGTTCTATCAGAATCTGTTTTATTGGCCAAGTATGTGAACACATGGCAACCAGGCCAGGGGGCCTCCGCTATTCCACCACAAGCTCATTTGTTTTTCTGATATTGAGTTTCAAGCGATTGTCACAAAGCTTGCTACAACTTGCCTAGTTTGTGTAAGCATACAACCGCGAGGCGGTAATTCTTTGACTTAAATATTATAGTAATTTATAGGAAATCCCTTCCTCTCCCCTTTCGCTCTGCTCTTTTTGCTCTCTCAGCATCTCACCTACCCCTCCCTGCACACACACACACACACACACACACACACACACACACACACACACACACACACACACACACACACACACACACACACACACGTGCAGCTGTCCGTCACTGATTGCATCATACATTGCTCGATACATTGCATCAGACATTGCATCATACATTCTCAAGACGTCACATTCTAAAGACACACAGCTGTGTCAAGCATCTGGCATCAATGACACGGTCCGATTGCATCACTTCCTAACAAATTCGTCACGGGGCACAACCCCCCACACACCTGCGACCATCCATCACGTTTTACCGCCCATTTTTGACAGCTCGTGACCTTTGACCTCACACCCATCAATCAAACTCACATTCCTAAGTGACATAACATATCTGCTTTACTCTCTGAAAACAAATATTACCATACATGATGCTGCCGAGTGCCGAAACAAAAAGAACAAAAATAATAACAGTGTGAATAACTATGGTGAACAAGTCTTTATAAACTTCCAGAAAACCAGTGGTTAGCCCTTGAAATAATAACAACAGAAGAACAAGTAAAGGGCATCCCACTCCCGGTGTCCCTTGGGCAGAGAGCACTTGCTCTCCGGGTAAAGTGCACATTGTGCGGTGAAGACGATCTTCCAGGCAAACCTGTGGTTGCATTCAGACCGTCCCAAGACCAAGATCAAATACTAGCCCACCCCTCCTTCCAGACAGATCCATTCCCAATGTACTTCAGTGCGACATTTTAAGCCTCTGCCTCAAAATACAAAAAATAAAATACAGTATTGATAAATGAGTTATTCGGGCCAATTGAAAATGTTCAGATTACTCGCATCCTGCCCAGCTTTATTCATCTTCCTCCATTCCACAAATTAACTCCCTTATATCTGATGTCTTCAGGTGGTGCCGTTTTTTTTTCCTCCCGTTGGGCTGCGTTGTCCAGGCTTCACGCGTCATCTCCATCTCAAGAACATCTCTGTCCTCCAAGGCAATGTCCACCCCCAAATCTTTCAGTGTAGGCTGTGCTTCAAGCAATGTTGAGAAAACGCGGGTACCTGATTCCAGGGAAATCTTCAGCTGTGCAGGATACAGTGTCTGGGCCTTAACGTTCTTCTCTTTGAGCTTTTTTATCGCCTCTCGGACCTTTTTCCTCTTCCTCTGCACTTCAGACGAATAATCCTGGTCAAAATAGATTGTATGACCTTCAAATTGGACATTGCGTTGTTTCCATGCTTGTTGTAGCACTGTCTGCTTCACCTGAAGGTCCAAAAAGCGGACTATGATAGACCGTGGCGGAGCCGCGCCTCGGGGTTTTGGCCCAAGGGCTCGGTGTGCTCTTTCCACTTTAAGTTCAAGACCCTCCGGCAGTTTCACCGAGCTCCTCAGAAAATGTATCACAAAGTCAACCATGCCATCTTTCTCTGATTCTTCCGGGATCCCATATAAATGAATATTGTTGCGGCGCAGTCGGTTCTCCATATCATCGCATTTACTCGTGAGATCCGCTTCCCTGCGCAGCAGGTATCTTAGAACCCTCCCTTGTCTAGCATGACTGTCTTCTGTAACACTTACTCTGTTTTCAGCTTCGGTCATTCTTTGTTCCAAGTCATCCGTGCGTGTTGTTATCTCTGTCAACTTGGTCTCCACTCTGGTGAGAGAGGATTTTAGATCTCGGAATGAGTCCGTGTTTTCTTGTCGGAGTTTTCGTAACTCCGCTAGCACATTGTTCGCCCCCGTGTTATCCATGTTGTTAGCATCCCCGCAGGTTTTCAGTGGAGTAGCTTCAGCTATCGTTAGCTGTTTGGGGCCTGGTCTTCCCTCCTCCATTTTACTCCCTTTTCCTACTTCTTTCCTGCTCGGGTTTTGTTTCGGCATGTCCGCTAGGTTTTCTCTTTCACGTAGTATTGTATTCATTTATCAATAAACTCTTTTAACGGCTATTTTTAATGGGTTTGTCGGAGCTGAGTAGTCTACCAACAGTTCTCGGCCATGACATAGGCGGAAGCCTATGCTGCACGATTAAGTTGTTTTTCGAAAAGAAAAGCTGCAATTTCAACATGTTCAAGCATCCAGAATTATAGCCACGTTAATAACGTTTGTAAGAAACCAAACCGTTTGTAAATCCGTCAAGATTTCAGCGAGATAAGAGTATTTGTGTTCGTGCAGATCACTCACCTCACATCAGGTACCACAGAGTCCGCCAGAAAGCTTGACTGTGACAAGATGGCTGCCGGTGATGCCGTTGGAAACTCCACCGTAAGACATCTAGGCTTTATATATATCTACAGTCAACAGTAGCTAAAGACTTTCCTGACTGACTTAGGATGGTCTGTTTTACTGTCATGAGTGAATATTGTAATACAGGTTTGCATGGCCCCAGAAAATGATGCTGTTTACAAAGAAGAGCCAGTCATGATTCTAATGAAGTGAGGAATCATAATGCAAAGACAATTGCAGTCAAAATACTTTTACTGTGCAAATTTCACAAACATCTTTTTTGTTTTTCACATTTTTATTGCCTTTTACAGAAACAGAGACAAAAACAACAGTGATCTCTCACTAAACGAAAACGTGAGAGATAAGTGAGCGGATGAAAAGAAAATAATATAAATATATATATATATATATATATATATATATATATATATATATATATATATATATATATATATATACAGTATATATATACATACACAGGGTAAGCATTGGTCTAAGTCGTCTCCATATCTTTCACGTATCATCACACCAGTAGCTCAAATGATGAGTATTCTACCAATATCGACTTGATTGTAAAAATGTGGGTAGGTCCCGATGAGCTCTTGGCTGCTATTTGCATACACAATATAAGGGCAGTCATTCCACTGCTGTGACCTACTGACACCTATACACTAAAACATTAACATTATCCAGTGTGGATTATACAATACCCGTCATCTCTCACATATCTTAATAGTGACCTATACATACATTAAAATCAGTTTGTCAAATTCTCCCCTATTAATTATGCAATATTGCGTTCATGTAGGGGCCCCATATTTTCACAAACACCTCCTGCCTGTTGTTCAAGTTAAAATTAATTGTTCATAGCTGGCCATTTTGGTCATTTCTCCACACCATTCATTGAAAGGGATGATATGTGGTATGTGTGTGGTGATATGGTAAGGGCCAGCCTGCACCATAGAGTCTGTTGAACTGACAGGCCTACCCCTGCTGGTATTATGCCTAATATACAAAGTGCCGGGTTTTGTATCAGGTCTGCTCGTAGTACTTTGTTAATGAATGTTATAATATTTTCCCATAAGTTTGTTGTCATTTGACATTTTTCACAAACATTTTCTTATAAAAAACAATACAAAAAGTAGAACAACTTGCAATACTTTTGCTTCAAGTTCAAGCCCAGGTACATTTCACAGTATTCAAGTAAATCTAAAAAGGAAATAAAAAATAAAACAAGTGACTTAGTGAAGTGACAATTTGCATTAATATGGGCTTTATATTCACATTCAAATAAATAGTAAAACAAAGTGAACAGCATGCAAAGGCAACTTACATAATGAACACAAAAAGGTGTGCAACTTGCATTAGTTCAAGCCGAGGTACATTACACATATATTCAAGTAAATCTAAAAAGAAAACTTGCATTGCTTTTGAGGTTTATATACACATTAAAAAAAAATAGTAAAACTAAATTATGCAACTTGCATTAGTTATTACTTCCTTCAAAAGTATTGCTTCGAAACTAGTATTGAACATATAAAAGAAATATAAAGTGCAACTTGGCTCACAGGATTATCCTGTATAATAGAAACAATAATCATACATTTCAACATTTACAAATTTTGTGACAATGTTGCCACCAGTGCTGAACACTCTCTCAGATGGAGCACTGGTGGCAGGGATATATAAATACTGCTGAGCTAGCTTGGCAATGCGAGGGAAATTTGTCTGATGGCATCTTCACCAGTCTGAAGGGTCTGCATCACTGACTACGTTTACATGCAGCCAATAACCCGTTCAAAACCGGAATATTAGCAATAACACGGTCGCGCACGGCCATGTAAACACTGGCAAAAACTCGAATATGCTCATATTCTGGTTTTTAAAAACCCGAATATGACCCCTGGGTTACCCCTTTTCTAACTCGAATATTTGGTCATGTAAACGCGTATCGGCATATCCCCATCAAAAGGAACATTGATTTGTGTTCTGCGCATGTTCTATTCGCAAGGAATGTTGGTCTTTTGAGTAGAGGAACTTCTTGTATGCGCATACAAAAACCTGCGTGCAGTATACGGGAAGTAAACAAGAAGTAGAGGTAAACATGGCGAGACGCAGACAGCACCACACTTTTGGAGCGAGGAGGAAACTAATTTCTTTATTAGTGTGGTGAAAACCATGAATATAATGTCTTTTGTTGTTGTGTTTGTTGAAATGAGGCATATTGCGTCTTAAGGTTGTCCGTACGTCCAGACGCTAACCGTGCGTCGCCGTTTACATCGGGATATTTCCAATTGATTACAAATTCCATGTATAGGGGAGACCGGGGATGGTTGTAACACTTTTTTCTTGAGCACCTAAAACTACCTTTTTTTTTTAGCTACATGTCTGAAACTTTTAGGCAAAGTACCCACATTTGTCTACTACAAATGGGGACAATTTACATTTCTTCAACTATTTCACAGACTTTGTGAGATGATCACAAATACAAGGTGGTCCTTTGTTACAACCTACCCCACTACTGGGGTAGGTTGTAACACATACTGGGGTAAGTTGTAACAAGTAGACAAAATGAACAAAAACTAAGGGTACTCAAGTGATATGCCACAACAACAGTTTTATTTTAAATGAATGGCTGCAACAATAAAATAATGTGTGAATATGAGGAGTGTGTGCAGGGTTCAAAATGTAGTTTTTTGTCCACCTGCCAAATGGCTCAGGAATGTTCAGATTTTACTAGCCACTGAATAGATTGCCATTGTATTTTTGGCTGTTGGTGTGTGTGTGTGTGTGTGTGTGTGTGTGTGTGAGTGAGTGAGTGAGTGAGAGAGAGAGAGAGAGAGAGAGAGAGAGAGAGAGAGCAAATTAACATAAACATATTTACCCCCATTCCACAGAATGAACAAATGAAATGCATTCTTAGGTCACAATGGTGACAAGAACAAACAAATGAAATGCAATGTTAATCAGAGTCAAAATGGTGACAAGTGAAATTGGTCAGGCCTGGAGTGCATTTCTGGTGGACCCAAAAGCTTCATAAAACACACTTGACCCACACTTAATGGTTGTAACACTTTCATAACAGTGTTACAACCTACCCCGCCACTGTCACCCATTGTTTAGCTAGCTGTATTAGCATGGTGCTTTGAAATTAGCAGGAGGTGGATACACCATTCTTTACTATAGAAACTACAGTTTGACCTGATATAACTCATACAACATCATCTACAACGGTAGAAGTACTAGACAAAATATTATCTTTTTTTTTTTTTTTTACTTTCTTGCCTCAGAATTAGATTTTCTGCTGTAGCTTCAGCAGACGTAGCAACACAGACTCGAAAACCTCCATGTGGGATCGTAAAGGAAGCCTGAGGAAACTGAAACTGTCACATAACTCCTAGCTTATCCCTGATTCGTGGAACTGGTAGTGTTACAACTATCCCTGTGTTACAACCATCCCTGGTCTCCCTACAGGAGTAACTCTCTCTGCTCTCGCATGTAAACGGGTTATTCCGAATGTTTCAGAAACCCGAATAGTGACCTTAACCCGACCATAACCCGAATATTGGCTGCTTGTAAACGTAGTCACTGTCAACCTCTGTGGTCTGTAAGTAGTGCTCCATTCTGATGCTTTCCTCTTCTGACAGTGTGCTGCTGCTGCTGCTGCTGCTGCTGCTGCTGGTGCTCTGCCTTTTGAAAAAGCTGGCCAAAGTCTTTTTTCTTTTTTCCTCAGGAGGAGGAACAGGCTCTGCTTCTGCTGCACCAGCAGCCGCTGAGAGTGTGTCCTGTTGAGCCTTTATTAGGCACTGTCTCTTCAACTGCTCTGGATAGAACCTGCTCCACCTTTTCTTTATCCATATACTTGGTTCTAAACCGTGGATCAAGAAGAGACGCAATAAGCTTGTCATCTGTGACCTGATCGGAATATTTCTCATTCAAGTAAGCTAGAATGTTTCTCTTCACATCCTTCGTCAGCTGAGTATCACTCTCTTCCTCAGCAAGAATGGATCTGTTGAAGAGACTGAGCACTGGCTTGAGCTAGGAGACACTGACATATTGCTCTCCTGACAAGGCATCTGTGAAGTCCTGGAGTGGGCTCAACACCTTGTTGACAGCCTCTAGGACATCCACATCTTGCCAGTTAAGGACCAAGTGCCTTGATTTCTTGTCAGCTTTTAGAACCTGACTAATGGCCCTCTCTTGCTCAAGTACTCTTTGAATCATCATTTGACGTGATCCCCACCTTGTAGGCGTCTCATTTGTGAGCACATGCTTTGGAAGACCCAGATCGTTCTGAACAATGGCCAGGTCCCTCCTTTTCTTCCAAGAGCACGAGAAGGCTGACAATTTAAATAACAAATAATTTTATATTAGTTCACTTTTCCTAATTTTTATGAAAACATTGATTTTACTTTAGCCCCAAACCAAATGATTCCAATAAACCCACATAATAATAATAATAATAATAATAATAATAATAATAATAATAATAATAATAATAATAATAATAATAATAATAATAACAATGATGATGATAAGAGATAACAGAAAACTCCTTATTAATATAATTTCACAGCTATCAATTATAGTCCACTATTAATATAATAACTATTGCTTAGCTATGGCTAGGTGAAGCCTGTGACCAAAGCACTGGAGTCTTGTCCAATTGTTCAGTTTGATAGCCTTCTTGATGTTGGCTCAATTGTCTGTAGTGATGGCCACTAGCTTCTGCTCTGAAAGCCCCCATGATTCAAGTGCCTCTTGCAGGCCTGCTGCAAGTACCTCTCCAGTATGGTCATCAGGAAAGTAGCTTGTTTGCAAACAATGACTTTGCAACACCCATTCGTCACTTATAAAGTGAACTGTAAGGCTAAGGTAGGGCTCCATAGTGCGACTGGATCACATATCAGTCGTTGCTGCGAAGTGGAGGACGGTCACTAGGTCTGTTTCGATCTTAGCTCTGTGCTTTTGGTACAAGTTGGGGATAGCAACTTGGCTAAAGTACTTTCTGCTCGGTATTTCATACCTGGGATCCAGCGTCTTGATCATCTGCTTGAAGCCTTTTTCGACTGTATAAGTGGGACCATGTCTTTGGCTATGTGGTTAGTGATAGAGTTTGTAATCTTGATCCACCGTTTGCTTTTTCTGTCGTAGTAAGTCCCACTAGCAAATGCGTCTTTAAGTGACATTTGGCTCGACTTTTCTTTTGCTTTCCCTGTGTTACCTGCGGATGTGGAGGGCGCTGACCTTAATTTTATACATTCTTGATATTCCAAGACGTGCTTGCGGCTAAGGTGGTGGAGCAAATTGCTTGTGTTGCCGCCTTGGGCGACAATTTTAGCCCGACAGCACTTGCATAAAATGGTTGTTTGGTCGACGTCGGATTTTTGGAAACTAAAAAAACCTCCAAACAACAGACCCGGCTCCTCTTTTTGGCACAAGTTATTCTGTGTCATCATGTTCTGCTAGTTCTGCAGCATCCATCTTCCCTGTAACACCAGAGCACTGCTGTTTACCCTCAAGGGGCCAGGCTTCTCTCCTCAGAGTGAAGCCTCCTATGGCGCCATTTTGATGCTAATAAGCTATCACCCCCCGTTAGCATCCCATTCACTGCCATTCATTTTGGCGTCACTTTGACAGCCAATAACTTTACATCTGAAGCGTTTAAAGATTTAATTTGACCATCGTTTATTTCTAAAGAAACACGACAATGTATAAAAGGCTCCATTACCTTGTACCTCACGTTATGGCTCCATAGCAGACGTTTTTATAAAAATAGGCTAACGATTGTGTCATAACCACGCGACTTACTGTCGCATAGTAGAGGAATTACCGTATAGTACAGGAGAAGCTCGCAGGCAGTTTCGACGTACATTAGCTGTTTAGTTTAATTACTAATGTTAACTAGCATTTTAGTTATCAATAATTAGCCTGTGCCTATGTTATCTCCTTACATATACCTACGCTCTCCGTCTCTGCAAGATTGGGAATGATTGAGATTTCTCTTGGCACAGCTACCAGAAGACTTACAACTTGCAGACACGTTGGTCAAGTCACATCTACGGCGGGAAGCTCAGTTTGCAGCTGCGCGGTAACGCTCGGCTATCACCGGAAAAGTGCTGGAAATAGGCTTCACTTGTCTCCGTCAAAAACAGCGGAGTAGCTGGGTCCATATTATATATAGGTCTATGGTAGAAACCCGGTAGTATTTCTGAATGACCGTGCTTCCCTCCCTCATGTCCCCAAGGGGGCAGGCTTCTCTCCTCAGAGCGAAGCCGCGATGGCGCCATTTTATGCTAACCCTATCCATCACCCCCCGTTAGCATCCCATTGACTGCCATTCATTTTGGCGTCACTTTGACAGCCAATAATTTTACATCTGAAGCGTTTAAAGACTTAATTTGTCCATCGTTTATTTCTAAAGAAACACGACAATGTATAAAAGGCTCCATTATCTTGTACCTCACGTTATGGCTCCGTAGCAGACGTTTTTATAAAAATAGGCTAACGATTGTGTCATAACCACGCGACTTACTGTTGCATGGTAGAGGAATTACCGTATAGTACAGGAGAAGCTCGCAGGCAGTTTTGACTTACATTAGCTGTTTAGTTGAATTGCTAATGTTAACTAGCATTTTAGTTAGCAATAATTAGCCTGTGCCTATGTTATCTCCTTACATATACCTTCGCTCTCTGTCTCTGCAAGATTGGGAATGATTGAGATTTCTCCGCTACCAGAAGACTTACAACTTGCAGACACGTTGTTAACGTCACATCTACAGCGGGAAGCTCAGTTTGCAGCTGCGCAGTAACGCTCAACCATCACCGGAAAAGTGCTTCTAATAGACTTCACTTGTCTCCGTCAAAAACAGCGGAGTCACTGGGTCCATTTTAAATACTGTCTTTGCATGTCCCCCTGAGACGGGCAATTGCACCTGACTGCAGTACGCAGATCGGGGTTGGGCTAAATGTGGGCGGAGCTAAACGTTTGACTCCGCGTGGGCACCATCTTATGGCGAAATATATATAGGCCTATATAAACATTTGACTTTGCGTGGGCGCCATCTGGTGGCGAGGTACGGACATAATAATATATATATATATATATATATATATATATATATATATATATATATATATAGATTATAATAAATTATAGATACATTATAGATGTAAATACAAAAATACAGCGTGTTTTTTTTTCAGCGTGATCTCGGTGAGATCTTAATTACAAGAAGAACAACTTGTGGCAGTTAAACTGGAGGTTAGGCTAAACTTGAAGATATATGCGCTGCGGTGCTCTGAAGCAGCAGAACCTGCTGCTGTGAGCCGGCCTTTTTAAACAGAGACCCTCGTTTGTTCCAAAATAATAAATAAAAAGAATCATGTTTAATAATAACTTAACCAAAAACATAATAATACTTAGATCTGACAGGTTTTGTCAAAATGTAACTCAAAACTATCCAAGGCACGGACAAAGCCTAATTAAAAAAAAAAAAAAAAAAAACTCACATACAAACCAAATCAGAAAAAGTTGGGACAGTATGGAAAACACAAATAAAAAAAGAAAGTAGTGATTTCTAAATATACTTTGACAGCACATAATGTAATGTGTTCCTCATGATTTTTATTGTTTTTTTTTTTTCAAAAAACTAAATTCCTATTTTGGTTCTTGCAACACATTTCAAAAAAAGTTGGAACAGTAAAGCATTTACCACTTTGTAATGTTGCCATTCCTTTTCACAACACTTAAAAGATGTTTAGGGACTGAAGACACCAAGTGATGAAGTGTTTCAGGTGTAATTTTGTCCCATTCTTGCTGCAAACAAGTCTTAAGGTGGGCAACAGTACGGGGTCTTTGTTGTCGCATTTTGCGCTTCAAAATGCGCCACATATTCTCTACTGGAGACAGGTCGGGACTGCAGGCAGGCCAGTCAAGTACCCGTATCCTCTTCCTCCGCAGCCAGGACTTTGTAATGTGTGCAGAATGTGGTTTTGCATTATCTTGTTGAAATATGCATGGACGTCCCTGGAAAAGATGTCTTCTTGAAGGCAGCATATTGTGCTCCAAAATCTCTATGTACTTTTCAGCATTAATGGTGCCATCACAGAAGTGCAAGTTACCTTTGCCAAGGGCACTGACACAACCCCATACCATGACAGACCCTGGCTTTTGGACTTGTTGCTGGTAACAGTATGGATGATCCTTTTCTTCTTTGGTCCGGAGCACACGCCGTCCATTTCTCACAAAAAATACCTGAAATACTGATTCATCTGACCACAGTACACGTTTCCACTGTGTGATGGTCCATCCCAGATGCCTCCGAGCCCAGAGAAGTCGACGGCGCTTCTGGACACTGTTAACATAGGGATTCCTTTTGGCACAGTACAGTTTTAACTGGCATTTGTGGCTGTGTGGTGTACTTTCATATAAAAACTATTACTATCCTCATAATGTTTATCACATTTATGTATTTCATTTAAAGCTGGTGAACACTCATATATTGTGAAGTGGCTTTCCTTCAGTCAGAGAAACTAGACAGCGGAGGGCCTCTTGGAGAAATGGTTCCAGATGTTAGTTTGTTGGGCCCCTCTTAGAGTATGGGTGAGATGTTCAATTCCTATTGGAGAATATGAAATGTAACATGTGTTTTCAATTAATCCTATGCACTTTGGTTCATGGAGTTTCCTTTAAGGTGTTGAACAAAGGAAAGGGGCTTCAGACTACGTTTCGGGCTTGCGTTTGTCTCCATGCTTTGCATGTTAGATGCTGGAATCAACTTTGAAATAAATCTTGATAATAGTCAAGGAGCGTCTGCGACTTCTTTATTCACACATCATCTACAACGCTACACCTGACACGACAGCTGTAACTACGTATTGTGGTACTTGACAAAGGTTTGCCAAAGTAGTCCTGAGCCCATGTGGTGATATCGCTTATAGATGAATGACGATTCTTGATGCAGTGCCGCCTGAGGGCTCAGAGATCACGGTTGTTCAGCTAAGGCTTGCGCCCTTGTCCTTTACGCACTGAAATTCCTCCACATTCCTTGAATCTTTTAATTATGTTATGCACTGTTGAAGGTGAAATAAGCAAATGTCTTCCTATCTTTCTTTGAGGAACATTATTTTTAAACATTTCAATAATTTTCTCACGTATTTGTTGGCAAACTGGCGATCCTCGGCCCATCTTTGCTCCTAAAGGACTAGACCTTTCTTGGATGCTGCTTTTGTACCAAATCATAATTACAATCACCTGTTGACATCACCCGTTTCAAATCACATCATTATTTAACCAATTTACCTGATTACCAGCCCTAAATTGCTCCTGTCCCAACCTTTTTTTGGAATGTGTTGCAGGTCTGAATGACAGGAAAGGATGTATATTTAGAAATGAAATTAAGTTGACCAGACAAAACATGAAATATTTTGTGTTCACATTGTCTGCAATGAAATACAAGTCAAAGTACATTTAGAAATCACTACTTTCTTTTTTTATTTGTGTTTTCCATACTGTCCCAACTTTTTCTGATTTGGGGTTGTACAACTTGCCGGGATGCACAGGTACCTTCGCGCTAACTTGGCCAGCCCGGGCCAGGGAACCTTATTCCGTTCTTCGTAGTGAGTTTCTACCAGTCTGGTGATGGTACGTCGTGACGGAATGTGACATGCTGGTTCCACTATCCATCTCAATGAACGTGGAGATCCCTTGGGTAATTTTCTCTGCTCGTTGTGCATCGCAATGAGCGCCGAGATGATGCTAGGTTGAGACAGAGCAGGACGCACCGCCACCGACATTAACCAGGGTCGGATGCACTTTGTTTAAGTGGTACACCATTTGAGTCGTGTTGTACTTATACACGGCGTCGCAGTGTTTGCAGTGAACTAAGTCGTTTTTTAAATCAAAATGGTCCCACGCCACACTTCGCCGTGACCTCTTCAGGATTACTTTTGAAATCAAAACAGAAACTCGCAGGTAACTGAGTAGCCTATGGCGCCCCCGGGTGGTAAAATGTTTAATTGCTTCCACACATTCATTTAATTGCTTCAAGACTCACACTACGCAATGCAACCTGCATTAGTTTAATCAATGACAAATTAACGTGATCGACGAAATTCTTAATGATCAATTATCGAGCGTCGATTAATCATTCCCATCCCTAGTTTATGGAGAAGGAGAACCAGGAAATGAGTCAGGGGGGAAATGCAACGCTACCAAGTCACGGCCCAGCGACATGCGTCACTGCGACACGTAGTTATATTTTTCGAGAAGTGCACGTCAGGGTACGCCGTAGGGTCCGGCGTAGACGCAGAGGGGTCTGCGGGGTATGCCGTCGATTTTACGCACGATTGTAAAACGGCCTTACTGCAATTTGTTTTGTCAACATGTTCATTCTTAGTATGAAATATCTAACTTTTGTTTCTTTCTTTTTAGGCCAGCTGAGAAGGACTGAGCCTTCAAAACCATGGAGCTCTATTATTTTTTTTGCGAAAGCATGGCCTACTACAAGAGCTGTTGGCCATCTTCTACACTGCTGCCATCCTCCTGCCTCCTCCCCTCTGGTGCTACAGATCCCTGCACACAAAAACAACCAGACACAAGAACAGCTTCTTTCCCACTGACATCACTCTGTATATACTCTTGTATATATATATATATATATTAGGCCTTTTATATTTTTTGTATTTAGTTAATTGTATATTGTATATTAAAGTTTGAAATCCCATCAAGTTTGCCTGTTCATTCATTCCTGCTAATATATAATACTTAATTCCTGCTCATGCACAGATAGTTTAAAGTAATAATAAAATTGGTACCATAGTTGTTAGTTATTTAAAGGTTAGGGGAATGTAAAAAATAACGTTAGGGGAACGTTCCCTAAAGGTTGCAACGTTTAGTTAGGGGAACGCTCTGTAACCAAAAACTATTGTTCCCTAAACGTCAGGACATTTCCATGGGAACCTAACCAAAACCTAACCTTCAGGGAACGTTCGCGCAACCAAAGACAAACATTCCAAGAACAAAAATTGTTACCTGGGGCGTCTCTTTAGCTGGCTGTAGCCTACCGACTGCTGCACAGTATCAGCACCTACTACAAAATTAGACAAATGAGAAAAGTAACAAAGTAGCCCTACCCCTTTTTTCTTTTTTTTTTTTTTAAACTATACATTGGCACTCTAGGCTACTACCACTACCATATACTTTTACTCCAATTCCTTTCAGCTGTTGCTGGAATGTAACTACATTGACTCAAGTAAATTTCAGGTAGGCCTACTTGTACTTTATTTATAGTATTTCATTATTATATATATATATATATATATATATATATATATATATATATATATATATATACACACACATATATATATACATATATATACATATATACACATATATATATATATACATATATATATATATACATATATACATATATATATACATATATATATATATATACACATATATACAACCCCAAATCAGAAAAAGTTGGGACAGTATGGAAAACACAAATAAAAAAATAAAGTAGTGATTTCTAAATGTACTTTGACTTGTATTTCATTGCAGACAATACAACAGCACATAATTTAATGTGTTCCTAATGATTTTTATTGTTTTGTTTTCAAAAAAACAAAATTCCTATTTTGGTTCTTGCAACACATTTCAAAAAAAGTTGGAACAGTAAAGCATTTACCACTTTGTAATGTTGCCATTCCTTTTCACACCACTTAAAAGACGTTTAGGGACTGAAGACACCAAGTGATGAAGTGTTTCAGGTGTAATTTTGTCCCATTCTTGCTGCAAACAAGTCTTAAGGTGGGCAACAGTACGGGGCCTTCGTTCTCTATTGGAGACAGGTCGGGACTGCAGGCAGGCCAGTCAAGTACCCGTATCCTCTTCCTCCGCAGCCAGGATTTTGTAATGTGTGCAGAATGTGGTTTTGCATTATCTTGTTGAAATATGCATGGACGTCCCTGGAAAAGATGTCTTCTTGAAGGCAGCACACTGTGCTCCAAAATCTCTATGTACTTTTCAGCGTTAATGGTGCCATCACAGAAGTGCAAGTTACCTTTGCCAAGGGCACTGACACAACCCCATACCATGACAGACCCTGGCTTTTGGACTTGTTGCTGGTAACAGTATGGATGATCCTTTTCTTCTTTGGTCCGGAGCACACGCCGTCCATTTCTCACAAAAAATACCTGAAATACTGATTCATCTGACCACAGTACACGTTTCCACTGTGTGATGGTCCATCCCAGATGCCTCCGAGCCCAGAGAAGTCGACGGCGCTTCTGGACACTGTTAACATAGGGATTCCTTTTGGCACAGTACAGTTTTAACTGGCATTTGTGGCTGTGTGGTGTACTTTCATATAAAAACTATTACTATCCTCATAATGTTTATCACATTTATGTATTTCATTTAAAGCTGGTGAACACTCATATATTGTGAAGTGGCTTTCCTTCAGTCAGAGAAACTAGACAGCGGAGGGCCTCTTGGAGAAATGGTTCCAGATGTTAGTTTGTTGGGCCCCTCTTAGAGTATGGGTGAGATGTTCAATTCCTATTGGAGAATATGAAATGTAACATGTGTTTTCAATTAATCCTATGCACTTTGGTTCATGGAGTTTCCTTTAAGGTGTTGAACAAAGGAAAGGGGCTTCAGACTACGTTTCGGGCTTGCGTTTGTCTCCATGCTTTGCATGTTAGATGCTGGAATCAACTTTGAAATAAATCTTGATAATAGTCAAGGAGCGTCTGCGACTTCTTTATTCACACATCATCTACAACGCTACACCTGACACGACAGCTGTAACTACGTATTGTGGTACTTGACAAAGGTTTGCCAAAGTAGTCCTGAGCCCATGTGGTGATATCGCTTATAGATGAATGACGATTCTTGATGCAGTGCCGCCTGAGGGCTCAGAGATCACGGTTGTTCAGCTAAGGCTTGCGCCCTTGTCCTTTACGCACTGAAATTCCTCCACATTCCTTGAATCTTTTAATTATGTTATGCACTGTTGAAGGTGAAATAAGCAAATGTCTTCCTATCTTTCTTTGAGGAACATTATTTTTAAACATTTCAATAATTTTCTCACGTATTTGTTGGCAAACTGGCGATCCTCGGCCCATCTTTGCTCCTAAAGGACTAGACCTTTCTTGGATGCTGCTTTTGTACCAAATCATAATTACAATCACCTGTTGACATCACCCGTTTCAAATCACATCATTATTTAACCAATTTACCTGATTACCAGCCCTAAATTGCTCCTGTCCCAACCTTTTTTTGGAATGTGTTGCAGGTCTGAATGACAGGAAAGGATGTATATTTAGAAATGAAATTAAGTTGACCAGACAAAACATGAAATATTTTGTGTTCACATTGTCTGCAATGAAATACAAGTCAAAGTACATTTAGAAATCACTACTTTCTTTTTTTATTTGTGTTTTCCATACTGTCCCAACTTTTTCTGATTTGGGGTTGTACAACTTGCCGGGATGCACAGGTACCTTCGCGCTAACTTGGCCAGCCCGGGCCAGGGAACCTTATTCCGTTCTTCGTAGTGAGTTTCTACCAGTCTGGTGATGGTACGTCGTGACGGAATGTGACATGCTGGTTCCACTATCCATCTCAATGAACGTGGAGATCCCTTGGGTAATTTTCTCTGCTCGTTGTGCATCGCAATGAGCGCCGAGATGATGCTAGGTTGAGACAGAGCAGGACGCACCGCCACCGACATTAACCAGGGTCGGATGCACTTTGTTTAAGTGGTACACCATTTGAGTCGTGTTGTACTTATACACGGCGTCGCAGTGTTTGCAGTGAACTAAGTCGTTTTTTAAATCAAAATGGTCCCACGCCACACTTCGCCGTGACCTCTTCAGGATTACTTTTGAAATCAAAACAGAAACTCGCAGGTAACTGAGTAGCCTATGGCGCCCCCGGGTGGTAAAATGTTTAATTGCTTCCACACATTCATTTAATTGCTTCAAGACTCACACTACGCAATGCAACCTGCATTAGTTTAATCAATGACAAATTAACGTGATCGACGAAATTCTTAATGATCAATTATCGAGCGTCGATTAATCATTCCCATCCCTAGTTTATGGA